>CANTUT010001118.1:232500-265000 GCA_947687605.1 Reutealis trisperma
TTTCACTTTTTTTTTGCAATATCAATTGCTACTGCATATGTAAATATATTGTCGATAGTAGTTTCCCTTCAGTCCCATCTCTTTTCTAAAGTGATAGTTGATTGAGATATCTTTGTTTTCATTATTTTCAGGTACTTGAACCTCTTTTGGGGTTATTTTCTCATCTATGTCAACTATTTATGTTATAGGCTCTTCAGGAGCATCAATAGTTTTGAAATTGTCACTTCATTTATTTTGTTTCCTTTTCTTTCTTGAATTTTTATCCTTGGAACCGAGTGGCCTACCATGCTTCTAGTGTGTCATGGGCTCATTTGCCATAGTATTAACATCAATTCTAACTAGAGCATTTTCAATTGGTATATGAGATTTAATAATTCTTTTTGGATCACAGAATGCGTTTGGCAATTGGTTTGCTATACTTTGCAAATGAATTATCCTTTAAGCTTATAATTTAGATCGTTTTGTATAAGGATCAAAATGATTTAATGATGGCTCATTCTAAACAATTTGTTTCTCTAATTGTTTGTTCTTTCTCCCAGTTTAGGAAATAGAACTTTATTTAAATGACAATCATTAAATCTCACAGTAAAGACATCATCGATTAATAGTTCAAGATATTTAATTATATAAGGGGATTCATATCTAATGTATATTCCCAATTTCCTCTGAAAACCCATTTTTATACTATATAGGGGATCAATTAGGACAAAAGCAACACATCCAAAAATTCTTAAATGGAAAATATTTAGCTCTTGGTTAGAAACCAATTGTAATAGTGAAAATTTATGATAACAAGTTGGCTTGATAAGTTTAAGAGTTGCTGCATATAAAATTACATGTCCCCAAGCAGAAATTGGGAGGTTTGTTTTTATAAACAATGGTCTAGATATTAATTGAAGAAGTTTAATAAAAGATTCTACTAGACCATTTTAAGTATAAACATAAGATACAAGATGTTCAATTGTTATTCCAATTGACATGCAATAATTATTAAAGGTCTTAAATGTAAATTCACTAGCATTATCAAGAACAAATTGTCTTAACAGTATAATATGGAAACTATACTCTTAATCGAATTATTTGACAAGTAATCTAGCAAATGCTAGATTTTGAGTTGATAATAAACATATATTTGCCCATCTTGTTGATGCATCTATTAACATCATGAAATATCTAAATGGTCTATATGGTGGATGAATTAGTCCACAAATATCACTTTGTATATGTTCTAGAAATTTAGGTGATTCATTTTGAATTTTGCTTGTTGAAGGCCTAATATCAACTTTTCTTGAGAACAAACTGAACACTAAAATTCATTACATTGAAGAATCTTCTGGTTCTTCAATGGATGGTCATATGAGTTCTCAATGAGTTTTTGCATCATTGTAGATCCAGGATGACCTTTTTTATTATGCCAAATAAGAAAAGTATTTGGGTCTATAAACTTATAGTTACTATCATAGTTGTTTCAATATTACACATATATGTGTAATAAAAGTTAGAGGAGAAATCAAAGTTTCTCTAATATAAATTTCTTGCTCATTACGAGGGTTGTAATAGAGAGATATTCTATATTTCCCATATTTGTTATCTTAATATGATATCCATTTTAGCAAATATCTTTAAAATTTAATAAATTTATGTAAGATTTTGGAGAAAATAATATATTTTTAATAAATAAATATGTCCATCTAGGTAGTAATGTATTAGCTCTTCTAGAGCCTTCAATTATTCTTTTACCACCAGATATTATATTAATATAAGTTTCTCCCATTGTTAAGTGAGAAAGATATTTCTTACCTTTTAATATGGTGCTCGTGGTTGCATTATCTGCAAGACATAAGTTTGCATAATTTGTTCTTAATCCTACTAATTATTGAGTAGGATCCATAATATCTTCATAAAAATAAAACATATTTGTAAGAAACAAAATAACAACTCAATATAAATCATTGATTAAAATCAATCCAAAAATACTTAAATACAAATAAGTCACTAATATTTTAAACTAGTGTTTAAATCCAAAAAAATCTAAACCAAAGTAAGAAACTAAAGGAAACACATAATTTTAGGCATTTACATTGCCATCGCTAATCAAATGATCAATTTTTCCTTTAGGATTCTCAAAAAAATTCGATACATCTAAATGTGTGACATCAATATAGTCATCACCAAAGACATCATCATTTTTTGCCAAAATTGCTTCTATATTTTTGCCTTTCTTTTTTAAAGACTCTTAATAAAGATTAGTAAGATACTTTGGTGTATAATAGGTATGAGACTAATACCTTTTCATGCCACATTGATAATATTGATTTTTTGTATTTTGCTTTGATCGATTATTCTCTTTCTCTTCATGATTTTTCCACTTTTGTTAGGAAGATATATTATTATTTCTATGACCACCATGATTGCTATTATTATTATTATTATTTTAGCTATAACCTTGACCACGATTATGTCTTCATCCATTCCCTCATCCACTTTAGGGAATGGAGCAAAACCAATTAGGCGAGTTTCATAATTTTTCAATAAGAGCTTATTATCTTGCTCAGCAACAAGAAGATATGAAATTAATTCAAAATATTTCTTAAAACCTTTTTCTCTATATTGCTGCTATAAGAGCATATTTGAAGTATGAAAAGTAGTAAATGTCTTCTCTAATATATCATGGTCAGTAAAATTTTCTCTATATAATTTCAATTTAGATCTAATTCTGAAAACTGTAAAATTTTATTCACTTATAGTTTTAAAATCTTATAATCGTAAATGCATATATTCATAATGAGCCTTTACAAGGATGATCGATTTATGATGGTCATATCTTTCTTTCAAATTATTCCAAAGAACTAATGGATATTTAACTGTCAAATATTTAAGTTTCAGTCTTCAAAAAGGTTATGACGAAGAAAAATAATCGCCTTGCGCGATTTTGTTGAGATTTTTGATTTTCATATTCAATTGTGTTTTCAAGACTCATAGCATCCAGTATCTATGACAAATAATTTTTTCCCGTGATGTGGAAGGCCACAAATTTGAGTTTGAGGGCCACAAATTTGAGTTTCGTCAAATTCAACAATGTCTATGCAAACATAATTAATATGTTAATTAGTATCACAATTAAATTAATTTTTTAAAAACTTATAAATAATATATTTAGTTTTTTAGGAACATAAGATATTAATTTTTTAATGAATTGGGATATAAGATTTTCATAAATTTAGAATACTTAGTACTTCAAGAACCTGTGGTCAATTCTTCAGGAATTTATATCTTAATTAATTAATTTAACTTGTTCTTCAATAATTATAGATATAGTAATTCTTCAGAAATTTTATTAATTTATTTAATTCTGCAAGAATTTAGAATATAAATTTTTTAAGAACTATATTTAATTAATTAAATTAAATAGTATCAAATAATAATATTTTCATAAAAATGATGATAAAATTATTATTAAAATAATAACAACATATGACAATAATTGGAAAAAGCAATACAGTATTATCTTGAAAAACTGCAATATAAAATTATCATATAGTTTTAGATACATATATAACAAAAGTATATATATATATATATATATATATATATATATATATATATATATATATATATATATATATATATATATATATATATATATGTGTGTGTGTGTGTGTGTGTGTGTATGTGTCACACTATATATATGTGTGTGTATGTGTATACACACATACACAAATATATATATATATATATATATATATATATATATATATATATATATATATATATATATATATATATACACACCCACTCGCACACATATATATATATACACATATAGATATATGTACATATATATATGTGTGTATGTATGTGTATATATAGGTACACACACATATATATATATATGTATATATATATATATGTTTCATACTTAAGAAAAACGTGTAGTTCTATTAGTAGCTTATATATACATATGACCAAGTTTCCGAGTTTTCACACACACACATATATATATATATACACACACACAAACACATAAATGTGTATATGTATACACATATATCTATATATATACACACACGTACACACACACATACACACACACACATATGTGTGTGTGTGTGTGTGTATACAGATATATGTGTACACATATACACATATATATGTGTGTGTATGTGTGTATATATATATGTGTGTGTGTGTGTTTGTGTATATACAGATATATGTGTATATATATGCACATATATATGTGTGTACACATATATATATATACACACACGTGTGTATATATATATATATGTGTGTGTGAAAACTTGAAAACTTGGTCATATGTATATATAAGATACTGATTATATACACGTTTTTGAAAAATATAGTTTCAGCCAAGTGGAAAGTGTAGATGTAAAATAATATATAATATGCAGGAAAATAAACCGATTTTAAAGCAAACTGCAAAGGTAGATGCGAGAAAAGAATAGACTAAAATAAAATATTTTATATTAATAACGTATTATAAAATAAAAAATAATTATAGAAAATAAAGAAAGGAGAAAATAGAAAAGAGAATAAATAAATTTTTGTATATATAACTTCGTTAATTTAAATAAGTGTAAAATATTACAGAAATAAGAATAAAAATATAATTTTATTTATATAAAAATATCTATCTACAGAAATAGGATAAGCATCTAATTTTATCACACTATTTAAATATTATTATAACAAGATATATATTTTTAATTTTATTAGTGAATAGCTTTTTTCCGAGAACAAAATTTTTATTGATATGGAATTTTGAAGAAACACCAAAAGCTTATGATCAAGATAAGAGATTTTGATTAGGCTATATTTATTATTTGGTGAAAAAATTTTTTTGAAAAAATTTTGTATTTATAATTAAAAATAATGAAAAATTAAATAATTGACAAAATTAAATAATTGATAATCATGTAGCAAATCTAAATTATATGTATAAAATAAAATTTCAGTCCAAGATATGCCTTTTTTTTTTTTTTTAACCATGTGTCAAGTCTCAAAAATTAAGTTTAAATTAATATTTAAGCAAGGTCATTAGTAGAGCCTCTCCTTCTATGTAATTTGATTTTTCTCATATTATATCAGTCTTTGGTAAAAAAAAAAAAAAATCAATTAAGCCACTATATTTATGTAGGTCTCAATTAAAAATTATACAAATCAATATTCTTTTAATTTACTCATATATTTTATTTATACTAATAATTAAATTATCATAAGGTAAATAACAATAATAATAATAATACTTCGCATATATTAAAATATTTTTAAAAAATATAATTTAAGAAATAAAAAGACAAAAACTTGAGCAAAACGCAATCTATTGACTAGTTATATATAATTATATAGTTTTATAAAAAATATTTAATTATATGGTCAAGTAAATATCTATTTTATAGTTTTTTCTATATATCAACTGATAGTTGATTTTATACTATATTACCTCCATCACATTACTGCTATAACAAATTATTATTTTTGTATTAAAATTATTTTTCTAAAAATAATTAATTTTCATTATTATTAAAATTATCATATTGCTCCTATAATTCTTTAAAAATAATAAATAATTATCATTTACAATATTTAAAATAATTAGTATATTCACATTTTGAAAAAAAAAATTTACAATATATATGTATACTTTTCTTAATTAATAATTTTTTTTTCATTTTCATAACATAATAAAATTAAATAATTAATATTTATCGGGTAATAGTTACTAACTCTCAATTATTAATTATGTGCAATTATGTCAGTTATTACAAACAATTAGTAATACCAAAAGGACTCTAAAATCTTATCTTTATTTCTGAAAATTCTAGAAACTTATCCATTAAAAATCATACTGGTAAAGAAAATTAGAATGTGCATTACGGATGGGAAGCCCTTTCACGTGCGGGTTTTGGTGGGACCTTTCCCTGCTGAACGCGGAAGCCGTATATGTACGTAGCTAAAAGCCTAAAAATCTAAAGTAAAAGTGTTGACAATTAAGTAAAAGAAACATGATTATTTAATTGAAGATATTTAAGTTAAGGCTAATTGTTAATTAATTAATTAATTAATTATAGTTGGAGCTTAGCAATATCCAGCTGTTTTCAGTGTCTTTGGCTCAGAAAATTTTGCGTTTAAATAGACCAATTTCAAAATGTGATTCAATTAACTTGTATTTTTTATTCTTCGTTTATAGGTACTGCAAGCCACGTATGTAGTCTAAGTGATTTTATTGTTGTTGTCATTGTTTTCATCATTTTTTCTTTTTTCTAATTTAATTCGCAATCGAAGATAGTGAGATCATTTCAAGAGAGGGAAATTTTTTTTTTTATTAAAATAAATATTCAGCCTTAATCAACCAAACTAAATGTCATTGGTAAAGAAAGCATGGTTAGGTAAAGAAAGCATTGTTAGGTATAAGATGCTAATTCGTGCTAATTCGTGTTAATGGATCGTGTTGATTTATACTAATAACACAATAAGAATTAATATGAATACGAATCAATTAGTTTATTGTGTCAAAATTTAAACACAAACACGATCCACTTAATTAATAAATAATATGACACGACACGAATAATATGCTTAAAATTTTAAATTAATTAATTTTTTATTTTAATATTTAAAATTATCAAATTTATTATATTAACTCTATTGATTTATATTATTGCATAAAATATAATTAGATATAAATTTATTAAGAATATTAAAAGCAATATTTATACATACATATTTTATGTCATAAATATATTGGATTATATACATTAATAAAATATGATACATGAATATTAATGGGTTAAATATGTCATTTTCATTTTAACAGATCAACTCACGACGTGACACTATTATTTTTGTACTATAATCGGGTTAACACGAAATTAATATAAATACGATAACTTCTAATCCAAAGCCACTAATTTTGTGTTAGATTCATATCATATTTGATATTACCACTCCTAATTAGGTATTATAATTTAACAATTACAATGAAAATTTTAATAATTTTTATTTTTTTTGAATTTTCACACACACGCATCAGGGTACATGAACAATTTATTTGTACCGAGAAGAAACAAGAACCAAAGGAATATCTATTATAACAGAATAAGGCATATAACCATCAAAGAGAAGGTTATAAATCTCCATAACCATCAAAGTAGCAACTTTTCCTTGTACATGCCTAAGATAAATGGCCCTTCGTAGGTAGGATATTGACATATTAGACTCCATCAATTGAGTTACCAGTGCATAATCTAATGGATTTTCTCTCATTAGCATAGGCATTTCACTATATATAATCAAGGTTAGGTATTGGTTCGATGAAATCATCAGTCTTGCCTAATGTAGTTTGTGATACTAAGTTAGCCTTCTTCTTCCTTCCAACCTTGACCACCTTTCTTGAATTCATTTTATTCTTCAAAATTCCCCTACCCTTCTCTGAAGGCAGTCGAGGGAAGTGGGTTATGGAAGAGCTACTAAGGCGTTGGCAGCAAAATTAGGTCAAACATAGATAGGGAGAAAGAAGTTGATGACTTCCTTTGCTGAAAGGGCGACCTCCTCTTCTTTGCTAATGATGAAAGAGCTTCTATGGATGGTAGTGTTTTAGAGTAAGAATAGAAAGATCAAATGTAAGGAATCAAAGAAGGTAGGTGTAAGTGATAAGTGAATTAGATTAGGAGCAAATGGTTTCATCCGAGAATGCATTTGGGTCCTTCATAATTGAAATGCCCTCTTTTGAGATATCAATTCAGCTATAAGATTATTCTATCAAGCAGACAAAGAATCTTCAATTCAAATTTGATCACATGATTGGAGAATTATTCATGAAGAAGAAGTTCTAGCCAATTTCTATTTAATGATAAGGAAGTGCTTGATCTGGGTCTTGTAAGGGATCGAGATCCAGGAGATGTGTTACTTTTGAGCCGTATCAGTGTGGGGGATTTCTGTTAAGGGTAATTAATGGGCCATATTAGTGTGAGGGATTCTTGTTAAAGTTAATTAATGGTACAAATGGATTTATTATTATACTCTAGGAGCAACGCATGTTTAGGCTTATCTAGTCCCAACATGGTCTAGATATTAAGCATATTAGATAAAACTTAGCATGGTAAGGCATACAGGTGGCTTGTATATGAACAAGGCAATTTAAGACTTATGATCCAAGGTATAAATTTATAGTCACCTTACACAAAAAGAACTCCAATTAAACTTCTGGACAGCTTATTCACATCAAACAGACATAGGATTCTTCATCCTTACCTTCATCTCTTTGAGTTCTTTTAGGTGTTGTATATACTAATAGGTATAAGAACAACTTTTATTCAATGCTTAATCTTAGTTTAGAACATAATAGCTTCAAATATACTTCATATATACTCTAGAAATACCATTGCAGTTAAGATTACTTCCTAACCTTACAAATCTATTTTTGGCATAACTATTAAATTACTAATCCAATTGTTTAAATTCATTTTTCTTATTAAATTAAACATAAGGGTCTACAACATATTCAAATTTTAGCTTAATATATGCATTATTCAATTTGTAGCGAATTTATAAATCCTAATATGTTTCTATACAAACACTTCCTGAGTACACCCTACTATTTTAACTATATCTCTTTACGTAGATGTTCAATTGAAAAACCATTTTATAGTCTCTAGAATACTTATAAAGGATCATATTTCATGTGTTATGTTTTGTCTAATTCAACTAACCTTACAAATCTATTTTTGGCATAACTATTAAATTACTAATCCAATTGTTTAAATTCATTTTTCTTATTAAATTAAACATAAGGGTCTACAACATATTCAAATTTTAGCTTAATATATGCATTATTCAATTTGTAGCGAATTTATAAATCCTAATATGTTTCTATACAAACACTTTCTGAGTACACCCTACTATTTTAACTATATCTCTTTACGTAGATGTTCAATTGAAAAACCATTTTATAGTCTCTAGAATACTTATAAAGGATCATCTTTCATGTGTTATGTTTTGTCTAATTCAACCTTTATCGCCATCAATTATAAGGACAAATCTCAGGTTGCCTACTAACTTCATATTCTAACCAATTTTAATTATTTCTTTCTAACTCTCATAGTGCATGTCCAATTAAAATCTCTCTTATAAACATCTATATGAGACATATTCCTACATGTTTCATGTTTTTATACTTTGTCAAATTCTCACTCTAAGTTCATAAAATTAAACATATAATTTTTTGCCTTTTCCTTTATTCTACTATTGACTCAAAATCTAACTTGAATTCATGCGTACCTTGGGTTATTATAATGATTTATAGCCAAATTCCAACTCTAATACTTATGCATTGATTTATTTATCATTCAATTAAATTTAAAAATTCACCATATTCATTTCCCCCTTTTAGGCCGAACCTTAGTTCTAGGATAGAAAATCTAGAAGTCAATTTGCTTACCTTATTAGGATTTGGCTGGTTGTTTCTTAAACTTTTTGAGAGAGTGTTTGTAAAATCATTTTTTAGTGGAAAGAGTATAAATATAAGAAAAGATGTATGCTTAATTGTTAATTTTTGCTTTAAACAGTGTATATCCTTTCCTTTTTCTTAAGCAAAAATTTCAGCCACCATTATCTCTTCCTCATCTTTCACCTATTCCTTACTCATTTGATGTTATAACTTGGCCAATAATAGCTTAGTTACCACCTTAGTAAATGAGCTTCATTAATTATCCATCTCCCTTTTTATTGTTTTATTATTTACCATTTACTGTTTTACTTTTACCTTTCTTCATTTGCCCTCATCCTTTACTAATTTCCTCCATTCTTAACTTGCTTATTTCATGTTAGCTTTTAAATTATCTAATTATACTATTTTAGGTTTCATAACTTGCTTTATATCTCATAAGCATACCTATACATTTGAACAAGCTAATTAGTTCAAATAGCCCTATTTGTGCACACTCTCATCATGTTTAAGTAACATATATTTGGGGTGTTACACTCTTTCCTCCTTAATAAAAATTCATCCTCAAATTTTGTAAGATAAGAATTATACACCTTAGGTTTGAAATAGATGGGAATAGTTAAATTGCATATCGATTTAAATCTCCCAAAAGCATTCCTCCATGTTATGGTTTTGCCATAAAACCTTCACCGTAGGGATTTCTTTGCTTCTTAGCCTTTTTACTTGTTTATCTATGATCACTATTGGGATTTCTTCATAAGCTAAATCTTTGTTCACTTCCATAGCTTGTGGTTAAAGAACATGAGAGGGATCAGGCAAATATTTCCATAGCATAGAAATATGAAAAACTAGATGCACATGAGTTAAGTTTGGTAATAAAGCTAGTAGATAGGAAATATTATTGACTTTATCAAGTATCTCAAATTGCCGGTTATACCTCAAAGATAGTTTATCCTTCTTACTAAATCAAATTACTCCTTTCATAGGAGAAATTTTAAGAAACACAAAATCTCCTATCACAAAGTGCACATCTTTTCTCTTTGGGTCATCATAGATTTTCTGTCAACTAAAAGTTGTCTTTAATCATTCTCTAACAATTGGTACCTTTTACAGTATTTCCTTTATTAGGTCTAGTGCTTCCATGTGTTTATCCCCCACTTTTACCCAACAAACTAGTGATCTACACTTTGTTCCATATAATTCATATAGTGTCATACCAATGGTGGAGTGATAGCTATTGTTATATGCAAATTTTATCATAGGAAGATATCTATCCCAACTACCATCAAAGTCAAGCATACACATCCTGAGTATATCTTTTCAAGTTTGAATAGTTCTCTCATATTGTCCATTAGTCTAAGGTTGAAAAGTTGCACTAAAATTAAGTTGAGTACCTAATGCCTTTTGTACCTTTTGCCTAAATCTAAAGGTAAATTATAAGCCTCTATTTGAAATGATAGATAATAGTCCACCATATAAGCCTACAATTTTTTCTAAATACAACTATGCGTATTGTGCTATAATCTTGTTTAGAAAATAAGTTGATTTGGTTAATCTATTCATAATTACCCAGACTGAGTCATACTTTAGAAGTTATTGGTAGACCTACTACAAAATCCATCGTGATATGTTCCCATTTTCACTCTAGCAATTGAATTTCTTATAGTAGTCTTGAGGGTTTCTAGTGTTCAAATTTAGCTTGTTGACACATCAAACATGAGGGCATAAATAGCAATGTCTCTTTTCATACCGGGCCATTAGTGACAACTCTTTATCTCATGATACATTTTGGTTGCAGCTAGATGAACACTGTAGGGAGTGTGATGTACTTCCTTAGGAATTTTCTCTCTAAATCCATCTATATCTGGTATGCTTAATCTATGCCCACACTTCAATATTTTGTCTTTAAACTTAAAATTTGGTGCCTGATCTACTTGGACTTATTGTTTCAAATTGACAAATTGAGGATCTTGATCTTATGCAGCTTTAATCTCATTAATAAGCTTAGGCTTTATTTGAAAATGTGTAATTAGAACTTGAAATTTGGAAATTTCAACCTAAACACCCATGTTGAATAATTCCTTTAACTCATTGACTAATGGTCTTTTTGTGTAGATATATGAGCTAGACTGCCTATTGGCTTCCTGCTTAGTGCATCCACTATTACATTAGCCTCACCTGGATGATATAAGATTTGAGAATCATAATTTTTAAGAAACACAACCTATCTTTGTAGGCTAAGATTAAGGTGTTTTTGTTGTAAAATGTACTAAAGGCTCTTATGATCTGTATAAATCTCACATTTCCACAGTACAAATAATATCTCTAAATTTTAAGTGCAAATATCACTGAAGCCATTTTAAGATCATGTGTGGGATAATTTAACTCGTGTTTCTTTAACTATCTTGATGCATAAGCAATTACTTTCTTTTTCTACATGAGTATGCATCCAAGTCCCATTCTTGAAGCATCACAATATACTGCTAATCCACCTGATCTAGATGGTAGTGTAAGTATAGGAGCTATAGTGAGACAAGTCTTTAGTCTTTGAAAGCTCTACTCACAAGCATCATCCTATTTGAATTTCATTTGTTTCCTAGTTATCTTAGTCAATGGTGAAGCTATCTTAGAAAATCCTTAATAAATCTTCTATAATAGCTAGCCATACAAAGGAAACTACAAATCTCGATTACACTAGTAGGCCTAGACCAATTTTATACTGCCTCAACCTTTTTTGGATCCATTTGAATACCTTCTTTACTTACAATAGATCCTAAAAAGCACACTTACCAAGCCAAGATTCACATTTAGACAATTTAGCATACAATTTATGGTCCCTCAATTTCTGCAATACTAGCCTCAAATGCTCTTCATATTCTTCCTTATTCTTAGAGTAAATGAGAATGCCATCAATGAATATAATGACAAAATTATCTAAAAATGGTTTGAATACTCTATTCATTAGGTCCATAAATGTGATTGGGGAATTAGTTAATCCAAAGGGCAATATCATAAATTCATAATGACCATATCTGGTTCAAAAGGTAGTCTTTCATACATCCTCATTTCGGATTCTGAGCTGATGATAACTTGATCTAAGGTCAATCTTAGAAAAATGTCCATCTCCAAATAATTGATCAAATAAAATGGCTATGTACTTGTTTTTAATGGTCATCTTGTTAAGCTATTTATAATTGATACATAATCAAAGTGTTCCATCTTTCTTTGTTATAAATAAGATTGGCGCACCCCATGGTGTATTGCTTGGTCTTATAAATTATTTATCCAATCAATCTTGTAACTGCTTCTTTAATTCATTTAATTTAGTTGGAGCCATATGATAGGGAGGTATAGATATGGGTTGTACTAGGAAATAGTTCAACATTAAACTTTATTTCTCTTTCTGGTAAATCTAGCAAATCTTTTGGAAACATATTTGAAAATTCATTAATTATAGATATCTTCTACAAATCACTAGGAATTTCCCTAATATCCCTAACATGTGCTAAATATTCATGGTATCCTTTTCTTAAAAGTCTTCTAGCTCTAATGGCTGAGATAAGGTTAGTAGAAATTTCACTTCTATCCCCTTGAAACATAAATTTATTTCCCCCTTTTTGTTTGAATTCTATTCTTTCTCATGATAGTTTAGATTAGCATGATGTGCGGATAACTAATCCATGCCAAGTATCACTTCAAAATCTAATACTGCTAACTCGATTAGGTCTATAGGAAGTTTCCTACCTTTTATCTCTACCATACATACTACATAAACTCGATTCACATTCACAATTTCACCTAAAGGTGTTGTAAAAGGCTAAGGGTATTTCTATAAACTTATTATCTTTAGCCAATTTCTTAGTAAAGTATAGAGAAACAAATGAGTGAGTAGTACCAGAATCGAATAAAATTATTATTTGTGTACTCTGATAGGCAAAGTAACTGTCACTATCATATTGGACGCTCCTACCTCCCACTAGTTTAGGGCATATGTTCTTCCTCGTCCTTTACTCTTTGAAGGTTGACTTGAGCCTTAAGCCTATCCTTGATCTCTACCCTTGCTTACTGGGCTTCTAATATTAGGCCTGCTCATTTGTATGGTAGGTTATGAAATAACGGTTACATCCTGTTGTTCCCTCTATAATGGGCAATCCTTGATAAAATGATTTGATTGGCCACATTTGAAGCATAATCCTATAGCATACTTATATTGCCCCTTATGTATCCTTCCACAGGTAGGACAAACATGATGGGAATAGTTCAGTCGTACAAGTCTAAGTGTACCCATACTCCATGGGGTAAAGGATATTGAAGAATTCCTTAGTAAGTGCAATAATTTTTACTTCTTTCAAATTCTACCTATTGGATAAAAGCTCCTTTAGATATCTTATATACTTAGGCATTTGAGCTAAAATATCTACAATGGGGATGTTAATGTGAAGTTATTGAAAACATTTAAAGATTTTTGATAGAGCTTATCTAATTTGGTCATTTTCAATCTTTGAGGAAAAGGAATGGGAGGCATATAAGGCTGAATTTTCGGTGGTATAGACACTTCCTTTTGCCCTTCTTCAACTTCACTTACTTGCTTGGAGGAAGATTCTTTAAGGATAATATTTTGTTGCACATCTGCAATCATGTCTTCACCATCTATTTATTCAGTTTTTACATATAATTTAACAGTAATTGCCTTGTAATGCTCGATAAGATTTATTTCAGTTTGACTTGGAAAAGTGCCTTGGGCTCTTGAGTTTAATGCATTGGCCAATTGATCTACTTGCATCTTTATATTTTTCTTTTGGCTAGCCATTTGATTTATCCTATCTTCCAACATGTCATATTACTTCTTTAATTTGTCAAATCTTGCAGAAGTAATGCCTATAAATTTCTCCAAAGTTATTTCATAAGAAGGTTTGTTCTCTTATGATGCTTGAAGTTGATTTTGATTACCCCTTTTGAAGTAGGATTGCATTTTATTATCACCTTGGCTTCCATGATTTTTCCATGCCAAATTAGGGTGATTTTTCCATCCAAGATTGTAAGTGATAAAGTAAGGATTATTTTGATTTATAATTTGGCATTCCAAACTATGATGATTACCCCCAAAATAATTACAAGCCAATGGATGACTATATACAACATTAATGTTCACTGCTCTAATGCCTTGGCAATAGCATCAACCTTGGCAGTTTGAAGATTGTATCCCTAGCATTCGCAACTTTTCTTGTTGTATCTTTTTCACTGGAATAATGGTAGTATTAGCTACCATATCCTTAAGAAGATCATATGCATCACTATTATTTTTGTTCATGAGAGCTCCCTTAGCAGCAGCATCAATAGTGCTTCTTATTTGACTTAAAAGACCATTATAGAATGTTTTCACTATTAACCAATATGGAATACCATGGTGTAGGCATCTTCTTTGTAATTTCTTGAATCTTTCCTAAGCTTTATAAAGTGTCTCCCCATCAAATTGTATGAAGCTAGGAATGTCATTACAGAACTTAGCAACCTTTTTAGGTGAGAAATATTTTGATAAGAAAGCTTTTGTAAGTTGGTCCCGTGTAGTAATTAATCTTGGAGCTTGAGAGTTAAGCCATGTATTTGCTTTATCCCTAAGAGAGAATGGGAAAAATCTCAATCTAATGGCATCATCAGTAACACCATTCATCCTGATTCTGTCATAAATCTCCAAGAAATTTGCCAAATGAGCATTAGCATCCTCCACGACTCCTCCCCCAAACTAAGCCTACTGACCTATCTAAATGAGTTATGGTTTAATCTCAAAATTATTGGTTGCAATAGCCAACCTTTTTATGTTAGACCGTATAATAGAATTTAGGACAACAAATTCACATGATGCCCTATTGACTTTGTTATTCGCCATCACTTCTTCCTCACTATCAATCTCTTTCTCAAAAGGTTGTTGATTTAATTCAGCTCCTTCTTCCAAAGCCTCTAGTTCCTTGGCTTTGTCCCCTTTATCTTTTCTAATCCTCTCTTTCTTAGCTTTAGTCAAAGCTTTGCACCTTCTCACAATTTTAGGATTAAGTTCCTCAAATTTTTCATTGGGATTGCTTCTCATAAACACCTTGAAATATGAGAAAAAACTAACAAAAAGAATAAAATTGAAGGAACAGAACTGTGTGTAGGTTTCACGGGCATGCAGCCTCTGATTTGCACGTCATCATCTGATGTACCATTTTTGGCTTCTTTCACTTCCTTCTTACTTCTATCTTAATCTCAAATGAGTTTTGACTTTGCAAATTTATTGAAAATGCATGAAACCCTTCCATATAACCTAGAAAAATTAGAAACAAAACTAAAAAAAAAAAATTAAAACTTAACAATAAAAAAAAAAAAAAAAAAAAAACAAAACAAAACAAAACATAAACATAAACATAAACATATTTTTGATGGGTAAATCTTATGGTATACTATACTAATCAATAGCATAATTTAAGCACAATAAATTTTTCCAAACTTAAGTATTTGCTTGTCCTCAAGCAAAAAAAGAAGGAAAAAGATACAAAAAAGCCCATGACATTTGGCAATTAGACCTATTAGGCCTTTTTAAATATTTGTGGTTCAATTACATACTTTTTTTTTTATTTGGCTCTAAAAGTCCCTTAACCTTAATGGTGTTAATTCTACCGTTAGCAGACTGTTGAGCCACCTATGGTATTGCCATGGAGGTAGCTTAATTTTTTTTATTTTTTATTTTCTTATTTAATAATTATTTTCAAAATTAAATAGATTATAATTTGAAACTAATTATCATATAAGTGGCTCATTTTTTTTTATTTTTTTATTTTCTTATTTAATAATTATTTTCAAAATAAAATAGATTATAATTTGAAAAAAATTATAATTTTTCAAAAAATTATAGCTAAAATTATAATTTTCAAAATACAAAAAATTATTTTCAACTAATTATTTTTAACAAAATTATAAGTCTAGCTACATGTTGTTTTCAAAATAAAATAACACTAAATTAAATTATTATTATTCAATAATTAATAACTACATTTTAATTATTTTAGCTGAAAATAAAAAATTAAAAAAAGAAAAGCAATTGTTGAATTTTTTTAATTTAATTTTATTTTTTAATACCTTAAGCAATTATTGAATTTTATTAACAATTTTATTAATGAATTTAATATATAAGCATCAATAATTTTATTAATAAATTTAATATATGGATTTAATGAATTAATTTTATTAATGAAAATTATGATTGATTTTTATTTTAAAAATAATTCTTAAAGAATAATAATAATAAAAAAAAAGAGCTGCCTACGTGGCAGCACTTGGTGCTACCATAAAGATTGCTCAACAGTCCCTTAACGGTGGAATTAACACCGTTAGAGTTGAGGGGCTTTTAGAACCAAATTAAAAGAACAAGTATATAATTGGACTACAAACATTTAAAAAGGCCTAATAGGCCTAATTGCCAATATAAGGGGCTATTTTATACCTTTTCCCAAATAAGAATTAATCATAAATAAGAAATTCAATTTTATTATGCTTATGTTGATTAACTTTTCAAAAGCCTCAAGAAATCAATATTTACGAACAATATATTAATAGTATTACAAACCAAACTTCTATTTTTTAGGTAATATAGCCTTTGTTTTCTACAAACACTTGGCCATGTTTGTCTCTTTAGTCTCAAATTCTCCTTCTATCTGTCCTACCACTAGCTAGGAATCACTGTAAACCTTCAACTTTTCTAAGTGAAGGCAATTTGTGAAGAGAATACCCTGGATCTTGGCCTAGTACTTGACAACATTGTTTGTGGTTTCAAACTCTAGCCCCAAGGCATATTTCAGCATAATCCCTTGAGCACTCCTTAGTATAAGCCTATGTTGCTGCCTTCCTTATTAATCTACAAATAGCTCCCAACTAAGTTCAAATTTGGTGGTGATTGTTTTGCTTCACTTGGCTTCTAAAGGTTTTCCTCTTCAGGTCTTTATTCAGGTTTGAAAAAACATTCAAAAATGAAATATGCTAATCCTTGGGCTTTGATTAATGATCTCGATTTGTATTGCAGCTATATTGCCCAAGCTCTATTGACTGGCATAGTATCCTCCTAGATGTCTTTGATCTGTGCAATACCTTTTACAAAGGTTGGTCTATGACAACTACCCCTTGGTGGTTTGCAAAAATACCTTGTATTTCTTGGCGAAGAGGAATAGGGCATATGTTAGCTTCTCTATTGGCAGATAGTTCAGTTTCACTCTTATGAAGGACTTTGCTGAAATAGTAAATTAAATGATCATTCTTCCTAGATTAGCACGGAGCTGATGGTTCAATTTGAAGCAGATAAGCAGATCAAAACTTCTTCACTTGGAAAGGGTCTACTTAAAATCTGCTTCGAGCTTAGAAAGGCTTTTCTCTCTTTAAATGCAGCCTGACACTCTTCTGTCCCTTTGAATGTCTAGGATTTCTTGAGCTCCTAAAGAAATGAAGGTATTTTTCAGCCCACCTGGACATAAATTTGTTCAACATTACTATTTGCCCTATCAACCTCTTGTGAACCCTTAATTTTTTGCCCTCATCATCCGGTCGCAACTTGACACTTATTAAGATTAATGCGTTATGCAGAGCCAGCATGGCGGTTCCGCTATGTGTGTAGGGGTCATGCCCCAGGAGCAAAAAATGGGCTTTCAGGCATATTAGTAGAAAGATACTTAATTTTTAAACACTGACACTTATCTAACACTGACCGGACCTTCTGTATCAAACAGTAATTTCCTCTCAGACTGACTACTCAAGTGTTCTAAATTTAATTTCGAGCCTATCAACATTGACTAATTAACTTTTTGAACTTTAAAACTCTCCAAAATTGACTTGAAAAGTCTAAAAAACAAACCCGAATGCTAAAGCAAAATTTCCACTTGGCACTACACCGCCCCTTTGGGTAGCGCCGCCACCCTCATGAGCAGCATACTGCCCGGCACACCGACGGTGCCACTGAGAAGCTGGATGGCGCTGGGGGCCTCTCCGGTGGTATGGTCCCTACCACCCTTTTTGCAGTTCCCAAAAAAATCCTCAATTTGATTTTTCAGCATTTTTCCAGCCGTATCCTTTTAATTTTTTCACTTTTTAAATTACCCTCACCCCCATTTTCCTATAAATGTCCTCTCATTTCTAATATTTTTCGACACTCCTTGAATTTGAGTATATTGCTATCCTTAAATTTCTCTCTTCTTCTCCCTCCAACCACTCTTTAATTAATTAATTAATCTTTTTAATTAATTAATTAATTATTTCACCCTAACCAAGTTAATTAATCTTTTTAATTAACTAAAACTCCTTTTTTAAAAATTAAAATTAATCACTCAATTAATTAATTAACCACTTTTTCTCAAAATCAAATTAATTCTTCTTTTTTTCAAATCCACCCTTTATCCAAATTAATTAATTAATCTTTTTAATTAATTAATTAATTAATCCATTTCATCATATTAATTAGTTAATTAATCATTTTAATTAATTAATTAGCCCCTAATCAATCCAATCACCTGATCCTAATCAAACAGAACTTTGATATGGTAAAACTCTCTGTCCTCCAAAAGCAAAGGTATCAACCTTTTCTCTTAAACTCAAATCAAATCAATCAATTAAATCAACCCCTAAACTCCTCCACTCAATCATGAAATGAATTACGTGAGTTTTGATCCCCATTCAATAGGGTATGTACGCACGTTTGAAATTTAAATCCAAACTTCAAATCTAATCCCAAAATTGATTTCATTTTCCCTTTGCTTTCAATTATAATCAATTATTTATTTATTTTTTTAATTGAAGACTGATTATATGATTTCTCTAAATCCATAAGGATTAGAGAGAACAATCTCCTTAATTTGTGGATGTTTGCTTTAATCATTTCATTAATTTTCTATGCACCATGCATTCATACTATGCCATGTTTATACACTTAATTATTTTCCACCTCATAAATGTCATTCATGAAATTAATTTTCTAAGTCAAATTAAACTTAAGAGCCAAATTTAAATTATTTAACAAAAAAAAACTAGTACCCGAACTCAACTTGGTTTGAAGACTAGTGATTTTTGTCCTTGGGTAAATTAATTGCAAAATTAATAAATTGGAGTCAATTTAGATTTTTTCCTTAATATTTTCCCATTTAAAATTAAATTAAGGTGGTGACTCCTAAAATCGTTTTTAAAAATAACCAATCTGAAGCTGAGAGTCCATCATGAGTCTAAACCCGAATGAGCATCACAATTCCCTCTAGCGGATCAGACCAGTGCTGGAGTGAGGCCTTATACCTCTATAATTCTTTAACATTTCTAGGGGTTGCCATGTTCGAGATAGCCTTCACCTTATCTGGATCGGGCTTTATTCTTTTCTTGCACACCATATAACTAAGGAACTTGCCTCCTTGGATAAAGAAAGCACAATTCTTGAAATTAAGCTTCATCCTATACTCATTCATTATCCTTAATAATTCAGCTAAATTCTTAAGGTGGTCTTTAAAGCTCTTGCTTTTCACTATCGTATCATCCATGTATGCCTTATGATTCTTGCCCAACTTTCTTTGAACATCTTGTTAATAAGGCGTTGATATGTAGCTCTATCATTTTTAGGGCCAAAAGGCATTGACACGTAGCATTATATGTCCTTCTCTTTTATGAATGAAATCTTCTCCTCATCCTCCTAGCACATCCTAATTTGATGGTAGCCCTAATTTGTGTCAAGCGAGGACAAATATCCATATCCAGCTATTGAGTATCATGGGCAGAAGGAAGAATCCTTAGGACATATCTTATTTAGGTCTATAAAGTCCACACATATTATATAGGTTTCATTTGCCTTTTTGACTAGGACTATGTTCGCTAGCCACTCTAGGTAGTGGACTTCCCTTATTAACCTTGCCTTTATCAATTTATCCACCTCTTATTAAAATTACTGCATGATGTTCTGGGCTAAAGTGGCTCTTCTTTTATTTGATTGGTTTGTAGGTAGAATCTATATTCAACTAGTGAGTCATCACCTTAGGGCTTACCTCCTATCTTTACTAAAGACCAAGCAAAACTGAAAATATTCTCCTTTACAAATTGGCAAGATCGTACTTTTTAATCTTCCCTAAAGAAGAGTTTATTAATAAAAAATTTTTTTGCTCTTCATCTTTTGCCTGAAACTTTTTTGGCTTTTCAATTGGTCAATTTGCTATTCTATTTTGACTACTACTACCTCTTTGCCTTGCATTATAGCTAAACCTTTCTTTTCCCTTTTCTCTCCTAGTTTGTCACAGCCCGACTTAGGGAGCTATGACGATCCTAGGACACGGAAGACATAAGGTCACCCACACCCGTAGAATCCTTAGCTTATATAAAATTACTTATCAAATACCCATATCTGATTCAATTAAACAATAACTTATAAAATTTGCGGAATAGGCTCATAAACTTCTTACATCTTAAAAACAGTTCTTATAAATCAAAGTAAAAGGAAAACATTAGAAGATAACTCAACAAAATAAAAGTCCAAATAATCCCAAACTTAAAACCACAAAACATCAATTTCCGATTGATTCTCAAGTACTTTGCTTATTACCCCCGGAGCACTAAACTGAAGTTCACCAATACAAATGAATAAAGAGAATTCTATTATCTTCTAGGCAAAGTAACCACTCAAGTGGAGGAACAGGCTTGAGTTAGTTACCTTGATCAATCTTGCCATCTTGAAATATATAAACATAGAAAAGGGTGAGTAGAAGACTCAGTGAGAGTAGATGCACACATAAGGCATGTAAGAAAATAACATGGCTCAATAACATAGCTTGGTTGTAAAGATGAGGAATGAACAATAGGGTAGCAGAAACAACTTATAACTTACATTAACTTAGGAGTAGGGGCTATTGCCTTCTCTACTCAACTTATAGCATAAGATTGATCAGGTCCTATGGCTAGCAATATTGGACCCCTACTAGCCGAGGTCTGGATACTTTACCCTATCCATGGGCATACCTTGTGCACAAGTCCAATGTTCACCCCACATTGAGAAGGGGTGTTTCTATAGGCTTGGAAAAGTAAACAATAACATATACATAACAAGAGTTTAACTTATATTAGGACTCTTATGAAAGAGTCCTACTTAGCTTGAAAGACTTGGTTTAAGGTTCACAACGTCATTACATGTCATAATATAGCTTAATGTGAGTTTTGGGTTCAAACAATCAACTTAAGAAAGAGTCCTACTTAAGGTGGGACTCTTAAGCAAACATAACTTATGAAATCATAGTCAATCAATGGACATAGAATCATGAAGGAAATCATTCAATCTCAAAGAAACCATTTCATATTTATAAAGAAATAAGAGTGTTCATTACAACTCACCTTAAACTCCTGTACTCCTAGTTAACCGAGCTAAGTGGACCGCAGGGCTTAAACCTCTTTAACCTCTACAACATAAGTCAAATAATTCTTATTTAATTCATATGGTTAATAACTTATCATATTTATGCATATTCTTACTTAACTTAAGTGGTTGACTTGAACTAGGACTCCTAGTCCCACTATGAATCTTTGATCAAATAAAGTCAACCTTTAATATTTTTCCTTATTTTGACTTTTAATCTTGATGATTTAATGTCTTAATATTATTTTAATATGTTTAATAATATGTTTTAATTCATCTTAGGTCATGGTCAAACTTTTGACTTTGACTTCTTAAGGTCAACCCTATACTAAAAGTACATCGTAATGAAAGTCTTAATGTTTGACTTGTTCATACTAATTGACTTTATAAATTTTGAATTTATTTATTTAATTATATAATTATATCCTTAATTCGATGTCTATATTTAATTTATTTAGAAACACAATTCTTAGGTCTAGAGTTCACCCCTCAAAAGATTTTAACTCGCTCATCGTTCGATTGCTTGAGTTCTTGTTATCAATTTCAAATTTTATTGCTTAATTGTTTAATTAATTTATTTAATTGCATAATTTTAATTAAAACTAGACTTAATTAACTTTAATTGGAAAGTTCCTAATTTTAAATTATTCATAATTATTTCATTTATTCATATAAATTTGGCCTAATTAAATTGCCAAAAGTGGTACCTATTCATATTTTTATTTGTAATCCTACCAAATGGAAACTCACCTCTAACATAATTGTACCAAATCCACCATGTGCAGCAATGTCTTTTCTTATATATGTATATTTTTTTTGTAACCAACATCCATATGAACACCAATAGTTTAATTAATTTCTTTACCTAATTAATTAGTTTACTTAATAGTTTTCTTTTCTTATACTTACACCTAATCTTGACAATGATAACAACTCAATTAAAACATATATTTTTTTTCCATGGCTGGCCGAAAATATGGTAGCCTTGATTCATACATATTTATTTTTTTTTTCACATCAATTCATAAGAACAAATCAACCATAGGTATACAATTTCAATTGTAGTAAAATAAATTGAACATGAATTGTTTCTTACCTTAATTCACAAGTAAAACTTCTATCTTCTTCTAAAGGCTGCACAAAATATTTTTTCCAAATAATTACTGCCATATTCAGCCCATAAATTTTAACAAAATTTAATGTAAAAAAACTTTACTTTGCAAAAACTTTGATTCCTTGTTGATTCTTGAATTGTTTGAAAGAAAAGGAAGAAGAAGAAGAGGATTTGCTTTATTTTTTTTTTCTTTTGGGGAAAAGTGGTGTGTACAGCAGCCAAGGTGAGGGGGGTGGCTGCTGTACTCCTTTTAAATTCTAGGGTTTATTTATTTATTTATTTATTTATTATTATTATTAATTTTAAAGAATAAAATACTGATTTTTAGGTTTCGGTGCAAATTTCTTATGCTTCTGTTGAGAATTTGGAAAAATGCTCAACTGGACTTTGGTTCCAAATATTCTTAACTTTCATTTGGTATATTTATTAACAACTTTGGTTAAATGACCAAAATACTCCTGATCAGTGGCAGCTGCCAGAGTTATTTTCGGTATTTTCGTGATAACTTTTCCGTTTCTTATTCTTTTTCATTCAAACGAAAAGCATTTCATTTTATGTAATATTTGGAATTTATTTTTAGTATTTTCTTGATTTTTAACTCAAATACCCCTAGTCCACTATCTTAGGGTCAAAATGACTAAAATACCCCTTTAATCAAAATATCTCCTAATACTATCCTAACTTATTCCTTACATTATTAAACATCCTAAAAAATATTTTGAACATAAAATAAGTCACATTATACTATTTCTAATGTACATTAGATCTTATAATTGCTATCCTTAGGCAGGGTGTTACATAGTTGGACTTATCTCTTTCTTGTTTCCTATACACGCAGAAGTCAACCCTTTTTTCCTTGGGGATTATCATCCTCAGATGCCATATGTTAGTGGAGGCATCAAGGTTATACAATAAGGGTCTATAAAGCAGGAAGTTGTAGGCCAATTGCATTTTTACTATCATGAATGTGGCCGTCACTATTACATTGTTAGAAGCGGTTCCAAATGTGAATGAAAGCTTCACTGCTCCTAATAGGACTTTTGTTTTGCCTAAAGTGTAAATTAGATTCCTTACTTCTTTTAGATCCTTCTTATTGGATCCCATCTTCACATAAGCATCAACCATTAATAGGTTGACTAAACTACCTTCATCGACTAGGATCCTCTTCGTTATAAATTTGGCCACTATAGCTTGAATGACAAGGGGATCTGCATGTGAGATGTGAAAGCTACTTCCATCTAGCGTGTCTACTCTAATCTTTGACTCACTGTAATATATATACTCAGGCTCTTCTCTTCTTCTCTCCAAGGCACTCGCCTTGTTGTTGCTGACTAGCGCATCACCCGACGCCCAATAATATTTATAGAGAATTAGAGAGTTTAGTAAACCTTAGTAAACTATTATGTATCCTTCTTATTGCGATAGGGAGAGGTCACAGAATTATCTAATGTGGGCAATTTGAAAATGCTGTCCATTATAATCAGACGGTAACGGCTTTCTCCATAAAGTCATATATGAAATTTTAATGGGATCTCCTATATATTCTTCTAATACATAGTGAGATGTGCATAAACATTATTTTGATGTCTATTTCAACTTATACATTTAGAGAACTATGAGGAAATACTGTCAAAATTTTGGTAGCTTTATGGTTAAAATCATATGTTGTTAATTGATATAAGAATTTTTCTAAATAGTTAGGACAAAAGATTTAGGTTTGCATATGTGTTGTTGTAGATGGATCTCGTGTGGGTTGTTATCATTTATGATTTCATTTTCTTAATATTATGTATATACATGAGTGAAAGAAGAATTCTAATCGATAATGGATGTATGCTAGGTTATAGGATGGCCTTTTACACCCTTAATTCTTGAAAGGGTTAGATGAATTTATTGAGTTTGTTTGCATCCAACATGGATATATGGATGGATTGCAAATAAATTTGTTTCTCTATTTGTTAATAGGGTGTTGTAGGGGAAGCTTTGTTGAAATTGTTAGTATTGTATGCCTTAGAGCCACGTAAACACCATGTAATTGTAAAACATTATCCCCATTTTTGGCAATTTGATATAGATATTCTTTATATGAAAATATTCCATTATATTAAATGTATAATCCTTAAATATTTTGTAAGAGAATTTATTCTTAAGAATTAAGAATGAGTGACAAATCGCTTTGGTATAAATACTTTAAAATGTTTATGGTCATAGGATTATTAGGGCGTCATTAATTCCATTAGATCACCATCTTTGTTGTTTTCTATAATCAGTATGAGATTCTTATGATTATAGAGATAATGAGTCTATTGCTACTTGACATGTGATTCCAAAACAATCATGTGGATATTTATGAGATAAATAGTCGAACTATGTTATTAGATGATGAAGATATGGAGTTTTACTACTGGTCAATAATTCATTATTTAGATTATGATGGTATATATAATCCTTTGATTTGAGCTAACATGGTTATCTCATGCAAAGTTAGTTAGGATGTATTATTGCTTACATACCAATGCTATTTATATAAAGATATATCAAATATGATGGCCTTAACTAATTTTGTTTGGAGATAGGTGATCCCCAAGATAGAATCCATTAACTAGGGTAAAAAAGTAAGAGATCTTATGCTCTTTGGTTGTTCGTGATACACAAATCCTTGGCCAAGGTAGTTAAGATTCACTAAAAAAGAGTTTCTAATAGGAATCAAGTTTATCAAGAATTAGAACCATGATAATGACATATGATCGAGAAACATTAGGGTTTAACTAAACCATAAGCCTAGCAAAGATAAGGATTTCATAGTGGAGGGATTCTAGTGTATGGTAATTATGATTGATAGTCCATGAAATGTTTTAAGTAACTAACTATAAACATTCATTTCTAATTAGTCAGTCATGATATGTCATGCGTCACTCACAATTTATGAGACTAAGCATAAATGGAGATTTCATGATTAGTGGAGAAAAGGTGTTTTCTCGATCTCATTGCTAATAAGACACGAACCTGAAAAATCACACATTATATAGTGTTCACTAATCAAGTTAAAAGGATTACCATAATAATTACTTAAATTACTTAATTAATTGATTAGTGATAATAGGATTAAATATACAATTAAATATACAAGGTCCTGAGCATATCCTGAAGTTTAATCCCTAATGTGTTTTATGTCAATTACTCTTAATTTGAATGAGATGCAAATGGGAAGGAATAAATTGAGAAAGATTTTGGATTAAATTGAAAAGAATTAATTTGGGGTATTATATGTAATATAAGCTTAATCCATATTTGATATAGAAGAAGCAATTTTGGGCTTGGTGGAAATCCTAACACATGAGATGTGCTTGCCCATGAGATGGGTTTGGGATTTAGGAGAATTCTACTAAGAGGAAGTAGGTAATTTCCTTTTTGGCTTAGTGGGAAAATTCCACTGACTCTAAAGGGCATGATAGTCATTTGACAAGAATGATTATTGTCATTATTGTCATCATCTTTTCTTCTCCACTCTCACTTACCACCAATGGTTAGTGGAAAGTGAGATAGTGTACAAAAAAGAAAAGAAAGAGGAAGTGATTAGAGAGTTATCATCTTTTTCCAATTGCAAAATTATAAAGAGAAGAGTTCTACATCTTTTTATCTTTTTCCCCGTTATTCTAAAGTTGTTCTTTTTTTTTTTTTTTTTTTTTTTTGAGAAAGAACTATTTTGCATTTGAAAGGTTGAGTCTAAAATAACAAAGATGCCCTAGCTATCCAAGGGGTAATTAAGGGAACATTTGAATCACTTTTGGGCCAAGCTAAAGAGTGGATTCAAGACCAACCAAGAACACCAAAAGAAGCTTGATTGGTGAAGTTTGGTGTGGACTTACTAGAGACTTCACAATTAAGAAACTAAAAGAGAAGATTTGAAGAGGAATAACGACACTACAAGAGGTAATTCGATTACCCCTCTTCTTCTTCTTTATATGTGAGTTTTGTAAACAATTATTTGATCACTTAAATGGGTAATATGCCTTATTTAATGGTGGAGTGAAATTTTGAAAAGTTTAGAATTTCGCCCCACTTGCCTATTAGTTAATTAATTCTCCCTTTAGAAATTTCTATAGATTTATAAATATTTTATTTGATAAAAAAATAATGTTGCTTATTGTTTCATTAGCCTTTTCTTATAGAAACATTTTGTTTAGGACTAGGAGATAGAGTTCTTACTAAAGATTGCATGAAAGAAGTAGTGTGTGCTATGCTATGTTGATATGGTTAGCACTGTTAAGAGGTCTGTTAAAAAACCCAAATTCCTTCACAAGGATGTGTATAAGAAATGATGCAAGGAATGGGATAAGGATCATAGGAAGGTAAAGTCTGCTACAACATCTTAGAATCATTACACTGAGATAAGGGTGAGGGTGTCGACCCTTCCTATCATACATATGGTTCTATCTCTTATGAGGAGCATAGGCATGGATTGGTATGTATATATTCTCATTTGCTTCTTTAACTTTAAATTATTAATCTGATAATGTTTGTTTAATGAAATTTTAATTTTTTTTTTTAATGTTTTGAAGGCTAAAGGTTTAGGACGAGAGTTACAGCCAATTGAGGTTTTCATTTGCACTCATACTATAAAGATTAATGGATCTTTTATTAATCAATCATCCCCAGGCAATCCATTTAATACATAAACAATTTTACTTCTTATATTTCATTTATTTCCTAATTTAAGATAAGTAAAATTTAGAGATTATCTTATTTAACAGAGTGAGATCATGAGATAACCAAAGGAGATGTCTTAGCCAATGCTAGGATCATATCAGCTGGCTGTTTTTGATGAGTTAGAACTACGCTTGAGGGCTAATTGGAGGGGAGAAGAAAAAGAGGGTGAATGGCATTGGTTCTTGTGCATCATCCTATTGCTCACATTCCAAAGGTAGCTCATCTTTTACTACTTACCCCCCTCCCCCCAACTGGTCATCCTTCATTATCTGAGGAGGATTCTGCAATTGATTGATAGAATTACAAGCCGGAGGTTTAGGTACACGTCAAATAGTACATTCGATGAGAGATACAATAACTGCTGCAAGATAGGGACGAGTTGTTGCGTGATCAGCAAGAGCTGCAATAGTGCTCTTGTGACCTATAGGAGATTATGCTAGGATCTATAGTAGCTTCTACTCCATCTGGCCCTACTGTTCCTCTTACACTTGCTATTACTTCTGCACCTACTGCTGATGATGTTGCATCTGTTAATCCACCTTATTTTGATGAGTAGTAGGATATCCTAACCTCAATTCTAGACCTCATGCTTAGTACATTTATGCTTTTTTTTTAATAATTTTTTGGATGAATTAAATTTTATGTTAATATTTTTAATTTACATATTTAATGTTTCTTATAATTTCATAAATATTGCACATATATTTACAATTTCTACAATTATAATAATAGTAATGAGATAGAAAAAATATTAATATAAATTAAAAAATTACAATAGAGTAGCGACAAAACTAACAGCTTAAATTGAAGGGCAAAGGTGTAAATTTTATCCTATTATTTATCCCATAAAGCATATTGCCCTTTTGTATTTTTTTAAGATATAAAAATGATCCTGACGTGACAAAAAGGGGTCATCATGCTCCTCTTTCTGTTATATACACACACACCAAATTAATTATTGTTAATTATCTTTTCTTACTCACTTATCAAGATTTTAATTACCCTTAAATTAGTTATAATATTCTCTACAAATAATTTTTCGTAAATAAAATTTCAGTTTGAAATAATTAGACTTAAATTTTTTTGATTTTCTTGTAATTAAAAAAATAATTAACTAACTTAGAACATTGTTTATATTAAGATTTATATTAATTAGTTTTTGGTCACATTTTGTGCATTTTGTATATATTTTTAAAAATTTTTAACACATGATATAATTTACACTTTTGTGTGCCTATATATATATATATATAGAGAGAGAGAGAGAGAGAGAGGTGTGATGAACCATTTTTATAATGTCAGGATCATTTTTATACCTTGAAAAAGATAAAAAGGCGATATGCTCTATAGAGTAAACAATTGGATTAAATTTGCATATTTTCCTAGATTAATTAAAAATATGAACTAAATTAATTATAAGAAATATTTTTTTTATAAATAGCAACAAAATTGCGACAAGTTACATTCTATCGCTAAATTTAGTTATAGAATTTCAAAATAAAGATGGGTACTTATAAATTTTTTTCCAATTTAATGACAAATTTAGCGATGAAATAGTCAACCGCTACATTTAGCGATTGAAAATAATTTACAAATGGATTTTATCCGTCTTTAATTCCATCATTAAATTTATGCTTTATTTATTTCACAGAAAACATTTTCTTTGAAAGTATTTTTTGTATTTTTTGATAGTGGGAATACATCAAAAAATTAATCAATAAAGTATATTTTCTTAGTCAATAAAAAATTAAGTCATTTAAAAAATGACTTTCTTTTTTCAAAATAAGAAATCATTTTTCGAATTTTGATAAACTTATTATGATAAAAGAAAAATATATAAATACAATTTTTTTAATCCATCAATCACCAATATTCATTGCTAATGACTATCAATGACTACTAGCAATCTCTGACGACACCATCAGTCACCATGACCATTAAATTTACATTTTTATATATTTTTCTCATATTTAATAATAAAATTATTTTAAGAATATGAAATTTGTATATGTTTAAATATTTTTGTGGTCTTATAAATTGAAAATTTAATTTTTTTTTTCTAATTTTTAATATTATAACCAAATAATGAAAAATAAGTTGTTCATAATTTTTTTTTTCAGAAAATATTTTTAAAGAAAAATTATTTTGTGTAAGCAGACTGAACTTTAGCGACAAAAATTAATTTATAGACGGATTTTGTCCATCTTTATTTTGTAACGAATCCGCTAAATTCATCGATATGGTTAACGACAAATTGTTCCTTGGCTAATTCAGATAGCTACGGATTTTCTTGTTTTTACGGTGGATTAAAACACTGTTTTCCAATAGCGTGAAATGGTATTGTAAAACCTAGTAAAACTTAACTTCTTTCTTTTATCGCAATAAATTACTTTTTACTGCAATATATTAATAATAATAAAAATAAATTATTTATGTGAAGATTACATATTCAACACAATTAATTTCGTGATAGAATTTTGAAATAACTTTTAAAGAAATAAAAATTCCATGCTTTTAAAAATATGGACAAAGATTATATACTTTTAGACCTTAAAAAACATTAAAAAAAAAAATATAGCAAAAGAGTAAAAGTACAAATGAAATAACAATTCCGAATAAAATCATAAACAAAAAATATAAGAGTAAAAATTAATTGCACAAGCAACTAAAAGACATAAGGATTGTAACCCAAAAATTAATACTATACACATTATTTAGGAAAAACTCTATTTTATAAGCTTTTTATCAAGTTATATTTTCAAAATTTTAGACTTTTTTGTATTTTATCGTGTAGAAACACTTTCAATTTTATATTATATATATATATATATATATATATAGATATATAGATATATATGGCCTTTATAATTAGAGGTCTGAAGCGATTGTCTTAATAGTCTACCCAGTGAAATGCCCCTGGTACCATCTCATGGTTGTTTTACTATTGGATTGGTGCATCTGGACTTGCCTAGACATGAGACTTCTTTCTAATTTGGGTGATATGATCACCTACCATCAGCCAATTAGTGACGAATCAAGTTAGCAAATCCTATTCTCTTATTCTTCTTCTTCTTCTTTCTTCTCACTGCAGTGGTTTGAAAAATAAAGTTGCATGTGTTAAATAAGAAGTTTTGAGAGTCAAGGGACCGCAACTTTATTTTTATCATTTTCTGTTTTTTTGTTCTAGTGTCAAAATGTCTTCCGCCAAATTACTCACACTTGGATTCAGTAATAGAAGTTTTCACACCAGGAAGTCTGATGGGTTTGAGCCCTTGACCAACAAATGGGAGAGGAGAGATTTTTAAAAATTATTGAATTATATGATAGAAATTGAATGTAATAAATAATTTTTTCACTCAATTTGCTTACGTGACCATATATCTTTCTTTTCGACATAAAAGTATACACATCACCATATGCAATACAGAATGTATTCATATAATTGAATAACGCCAAGATAATAAATAAACCGACTAAATAATTAACACAATTAATTAAAACTGAATTTGCATTAATCTTTCTAATAAAAACTTGAGTTGATTTTAAGAATAAATGTTAAAATTTAAATTTTATCAGTATTAAGTTTTTAATAGAAAAATAATAATTTAAATACAATAAATTTTAATCTGATTCATAAATTTTTTCTTATAAATATGATGAATAATTCACTTAAAAAATAAAAAAAAAATACAATATAAAAAAGATATTTAACATTTTTCTTGATTTTAAATCATGCTGAGTGATATGAACTAAATTATATACTTTAGAATTTAGGTCCGACAAAGTTGTCGGTTTATTACAATGGTCAATCTCAGAGTCATAAAGACGTCATCTCCATATTGACGCTCACTGCGATTTTTTCCCAACACAATAAAAAATCTAAATTTTACTCAAAATCTCTCGATTGTGGAAGAAAGCTAAAAACCATAGCAAAATTACAGAAGCAACTCTACATCTGTGAATATATGATACATATCAGTGGGTCCCAAATCATCTTTCCTTCTCCTCCCACCTGGTTTCAAACCGCGTCCTAAATAGGAAACTTAATATTTTTTTTTTTGGTTAATTAATTAACAATAATATCCATAGTTTGTTGGGTTCTCCTTAGCCCCCACAAACAAAATATAATTCTACATATAAATATATATTAAATTAATTTAGATTCAAAAAACTTAACCACTTGCCATTACTTGATTGGTTATTTCATGAAAATTCTTCATTATAATTTCCTAGGATTCAATTCAAACCATGAAAAGTGACGTTGTTTGGAACATGAACCTAAACACATATATCTATCTATCTACCTATCTATCAATCTTTTTCACTTCTGCAACTACTTGGAAGCCTCGTTTCTTTAATTTCTTACTTAGTTTCCTTTCCACGTTGCAATCAATTGCAATATGCAGTTCAGCTTTTCCACTTCTATAAATACGTATTACTAGATAATGTTCATCCTTACGAGTATGCAATTCTATTTTTTTAATTAGTTCGTCTATTGGAGTATTGAGTCGGAAAAAAAAAATGCAGGAGCAACATAGCAGTGGAACTCCATCTAATTATAGAGGGGTACGAAAACGAAAGTGGGGGAAATGGGTATCGGAGATTCGTGAACCGGGTAAAAAAACCCGAATTTGGTTAGGGAGTTTTGAGACTCCTGAAATGGCAGCTGCCGCTTATGATGTTGCTGCTTTGCATTTTAGAGGACGTGAAGCTAAGCTTAATTTTCCTGGGTTGGTTAATGATTTGCCTAAGCCTGCCAGCTCCAATGCTGATGATATTCGTATGGCAGCTCAAGAAGCTGCTATTCGACTTCGACCAC
>CANTUT010001118.1:270000-357729 GCA_947687605.1 Reutealis trisperma
ATTTGACTTAATGTGATATGTTACCTAACATACTAGTGGTTAGGATTTATTACTATTTACATATCAATGCTATTCATACAAAGGTATATGGTATATGGTGGCCCTAACTAGTGATATGTTGAGGTAAGTAATCTCTAAGAAATAATCCATTAACTTGCATAAATAAGAAAGGAATCCTATGACATCTAATTATTCTTAATATGCAAGTCCTTGTCCAAGGAGAATGAGATTCATTAGAAAAAATTTTCTAGTAGGAATTGAGTTTAACGAGAACTATAACTGAGATGAGATTGTATAATCGAAGCATATAGGTTTGACCAATCCATGACCCTAGCTGAGATCGAGAATCTATAGTGGAGGGATTTGAAACACATGGTAATTATGATCAAAGGTCCATGCAATGTTTGTGTATGTAATCACAGACATTCATTTCTAATTAGGTAGTCTTGATACGTTATTCTTTACCCTTATACACTAAGAAGGGGGGTTGAATTGGTAGAAAATTAAAATTTAGATTAAAAAAGATAGGGAAAGAAAGATAGAGAAACAAGATTTATAGTGATTTGGATCCAACCGATCCTATGTCCACTCTCCAATCACACTATTGGATATTTCTACTATCTATAGAGTTTTGCCAAGTTCACTCTTAACTTAGTGTTTAGGCTCACACTGTAACCTAAACAAGAGTTTTTAAGGCTCACTCCCCAACCTATATAAGTATATTAATGGCTAACACTCAACCAACTAACATAAAATGTGAATTACAAAGGTTTTAGGTTTCAGAAATGAAATTGCAAGAGTTTGGACACTTGATAAACTTTTCTCTTATGTATAAGGCTTTTGGAGGGGGGGGGGGGGGGGGGGTATTTATAACTTACATCCTCCAAAGAGCCATTACAAATAAGTATAAAAGATAAAAACTTAATTCCAAAATAGCTTGCAAGAAGTTATCTGCCAGAAGCAAAATCATAGTCACAATATTCATATCCCAACAGCTAGTGATACGTGGCGTCTGATCATTAGCTGATTGACTATCCATTAGAGAGATCCATGTTACATTGCCATTTTGCAATTGCAACACAATGATCGCATTCGCAATTCTTATTTTGCATCTAGAATTGCTGTCTCAATTGAGGTCACAAACCTTTCTGTCCTTTTCCCTTCATTTGATTTAATTTAATGGCAGTCGTGATAAAAATGTCATGGTAGTGAAACACTGATGGCGGGCACGACTTGGCTGTTATGGGAATGATTTACAGGTTAGTTTTCTACACTTAGAGAATTTGTGATTTCTTGAATATTTAACCTATTCCAAGTGTATTTCCTATAAGATAGACACTAATTGCAAACATTAGATTGTTTCAATTTAATTGACAAGATCAAAATAGAGATTGACCAAATTGTGAACCAACTTAGGTCAACAGTTATGCTAGGTGTCCTCATGACTTATGAGATTAAGTGTGAAATGGGGATTTCACATTAGGTAGGAAAAAGAGTTTTCTCTATCACATTGCTAATTAGAATATGAACCTAGTAAGTCACACACTGCAAAGAATTCACCAATCAAAGATATAAAATTATATTGATAATTATTTAAAATTCTTAGTTAATTTATTAATGATAATTGAATTGAACTTATAATTAAATTTACAAAGATCCTATCATATCTTAAAGTTTAACTCATAAAGGGATTATTTCAAGTAAGTCATGATTTGTATGTGATAAAAATAATGAGGACTAAATTTAAATAGTTTTGGACTAAATTTAAATGGGTTTGAATATTTGATGGAAGCCTAAACCATATGTGATGTGGTAATTTACAAGTGGACTTGGTAAATCCCTAAACCGTAAAGCAAATATGATGTGGGATTAAATTCATATTAGATATGGAAGACAGAGATTTTAGGGATTAGAGATTTCCCATTAACTTTTTATTTTTGATAGCTTTTTTCATTTTAAATTATTTAAATGAAAGTAAAAAATTAGTGGGAGACAAGATGTTGATTCATATCAAATCTTATTCTCTACTAAGATCTACACCACTAAGAGTTAGTGGAAGTTGGTGTTGATTATATGAGCCATCATCAAAAGAAGAAAATCTATATAAGTAAGTGGAGAAATATAAAATTTTCCACTTAGCTAGTTATTATTACATGCAAAGAAGAATAGAGAGAGAGAGTTAGAGAAAATCTTGATGAAAGAGTTATTCAACATTCATCTACTTCTCTCTTTTCTTCATGTTTTCTTTGTGAAAGAAAATTGTTTGTAATTGTAAAAGAAACAAGTACAAAACAACAAGTATCTTTAATCTTTGACTTGGAAGAAGAACTTGGGCTACCAAAGAGAGAGTTCAAGCACTTCAAAGGTTGGAGGAATCCTTACTTGGTGAAGTTTGGTGTGAGCAAGTTAGAGGCTTCACATTTGGGAAGTTAAACAAAAAAGGAGCTAAGGAGAAAAGTATATGATACTTCTTCTTATTCTTCTTTTCTTGTATGTATTTTGCACACAATTGAAACAATTTGAATGGGTAATGGACCTTCCATAATCGGTGGAGCAAAATTTTAAAATGCATGAGATTTTGCCCTGCTTACCATGCTTCTACTATTAGGTGCCATTCCTCTTTTCAATTGGTATTAGAGCCACCCAATTTTAGTGCAAAACCATTGCGTGTGTTGTTTTGGAGGTTTTGATTTGATTAAGAAAGAGTTGTTGTACAAATGTTGTGCATTTGGATACAGAAATCGCGATCGCGAAATTGTTTTGTACTCATGAACTTGTAGATTAGAACAAGTGATAACGTCATACATGAAATAGTGACCGCGATTTTGAAATAGTGACCATGATTTTCACTATTTTTACACCTAAAATTTAATTTTTGCAAAATTGTTTTGGACCTATTTTTCAATCAAATAAATTTCTATAACTTAAAATATGATTTAAGCTATAGAAACCTTGAATATATGATATTCAAAATGGATTTTGAAAAATTTTTAAAATATTCCAAAAGGCAAAAGAACAACATGTGAATAAATATAATTGTTAATTACTCGTTTAGGTTGTAAACTCAATTCATTGAGCTTTTGAGCTCTTTTTATTTGTAATCTCACCTTGGTATGCGAAAGATAACAATGTACACATGAACGATATGGAGATACAAGATCAAGAGGAGGCTCAACCTATGAAGACACCTAGTGGGAGAATAAAGACTCATTAGTTATAGTCTTTTGAATATTTGTAATTTGATAAACCTAAAACCCTTACCCATTCCTTGTGGCTAGGAATTGGGCCCATTAGTCCATGATCATACCTATGTATTAGTGTCCATATGAGATATATATGATGTATGAGATGTATGTAAAATGGATAATAATGTGCAAAGTGAGACCTAATAATTAAAACCCAAGAAAATCTTCCAAATTAAAAATTAAGTCATCGCTCTCCATTGGAGTAATGATTCATGGAAATCATTTTTTTAAAGTCATTGTATAGCATGTGATGTTGCAAGTATATGATATACTGTATGTCAATAATAGCAATGTGTACATGAGCCATATAATGTTCAAATCTCTTTGCTTATTGGTCCAATGGTATTGACTTAACTAATGTGAAAGACCAATAATGACAATGGGTATCTGAGGTCGAAAGTATTAGGAGTCAGAATGATTAAGCCTCATAAAGAGTTGTGATGAACAAGTTCACTTGTAAAATATCAAAATCCAACAATGTGTGTCTGAGGGAATTTGATAGTTTTATGAGAATTCAATAACCCACTGGAAAATACCCCAATGGGATTTCTGTTTCCTACTTAGAAGTGTAATATTCACCGAGTTAATGGGAGTACATTTTGATTAAAGACCAAATCAACATAGTGGCTATATTTCACATGGACTAATTAATCTTATTATTTTTCTACAGTTAATCTGATAAAATGAGCACATCATGCCTTATTACGAGCATACTTAGTGATAACAAACTCATGGGATCGAACTTTATGGATTAGTTGAAAAACCTTAAATTAGTCCTTGCTTATGAAAATTTTTTGTATATGTTTGATTCTAAGGTTCCTAGACCCTTACCTGAAGGGTCCTCTCTTGAGGAACATGCCATTTTAAAGAAGTGGAAAGAGGATCACATTAAAGTAAGGTGCATCATACTAGGATCAATGAGTAAACAATTGCATAAGCAACATAAAAGTAAGTTTGAGGTTACAGACATTCTTACTCACTTATAAGAGTTGTATGGTGAAGAGAATAGGACTGCTAGGTATAAGATATTTAAGCAGTTGTTCCAAACCAAAATGCATGAGGGAGAGAAGGTTGGGCCGCATGTTCATAAGATGATCCAGCTAATTAAGCAATTAGAGAATTTAGACTTCTCCATGGACTTTAATTTTCAAACGGATTTGATCCTTCAATCCCTACCAGACTCATTTTCAAATTTTATTGTGAATTTTCACATGAATAAAATTGAGTGCACTTTTGCCAAATTACATAACACACTTGTGACTACCCAAAATAATATGAAGGGCAAAGGTAAGGAAGTAGCTCTTATTGTCTCTTTTTCTATTAAAGACTAAGAAGAAAAAGGGCAAAAAGAAGACTTCCCAGCTCTAGCCAAGTGGTGGTGTGAGCAAAGAAAAATCCACAAACGCAGCTTCTAAAGACAAAGGAAAGTGTTTCCATTGTGATAAGGTTGGACATTGGAGGAGCAATTGCCTAAAGTATTTAGATTTTTTGAAGGGCAAGAAGAAGAATAAAAAGAAGGATAAGCCTTATGGAGGTATGTCTTTCAATTGTTCCATCTCTAGTATGTCTAATAGTTCATTAATTGCTTGGATACTTGATAGTAGTACAAGTTCTCACATTTATGCTTCTATATAGGTGATGACAAGCAATAGAAGATTAGAAAAGGGAGAGGTGATCCTAAAGCTAAGGAATGGAGCAAGTGTTGTAGTAAAGGCTATTGGATCTACTTCTATTGATCTTTTTGATCATTTTTTTATTAAAACACATTTTTTATGCACCTAATGCTTTCAGGAACATTATTTCTGTAACTAGTATGACTAGTATAGGTTATGAACTCTTACTTAAGAAATGTGTTTGTGAAATCTATTATGGTAAGAGAATTGTTGGCATGGGTTTTGTACTTATGGTTTATATTATTTGGATAATGGTAATGACAAAATAACACCAAGCATAATTAATACTAATGTCATGATAAAACCTAAATCTAACTCAAAATTATTTTGGCATCTGAAACTATGTCATATAGCTGAAGATAGGATTCTAAAGTTGGAGAAAATAGGGATCCTAGACCCAAGTGGTGAACTTACTCCAACTTATGAATCTTATATCAAGGCAAAATGGCTAGGTGACCCTATGTAGGACAAAGTGAAAGAGCCAAAGAAATTTTGGAACTCATACATAGTAATGTACCATTGTCCATTTGGAGAAATGGCTAGATGAGGCTATTTGTATTTCATCACATTTACTGACAACCTTTCAAGGTTAAGTTATGTTTATTTGATGAAATATAAACATGAATCAATTGAAAAGTTCAAAGAATTTAAGAATGAGGTTGAAAATAAATGGGAAAAAGTATTAAAATCCTTTAATCCGATCAAGGACTTGAATACTTAAGTATTGAGTTTAAAGACTTCTTAAAGGAAAATGGCATAATATCACAGTTGACTCCTTCTGGAATGCCACAGTTAAATGGTGTGTCTAAAAGGAGAAATCATACCCTATTGGATATGGTACGTTTGATGATGAGCTATACCGATTTGCCTATCTCTTTATAGGGACTTGCACTACAGATAGCTTGCTACATCCTTAATAGAGTTTCATCCAAATCTGTCTCTACTACTCCATATGAGATATGATATAGTAGAAAACCAAGTCTTAAACATGTTAAGATTTGAGGGTGCCTAGATCACATTAAAAAGCTGAAGACAGATAAATTGGAGGAAAAGTCTATTAAAAGAAGGTTTGTTAGATATCCTAAAGATAGTTTAGGGTATTATTTATATCTTCCCACAAAGCAAACAAATTGTTGTTAGCCAAAATGTGATTTTTTTTTTAAGAAACAACTTCCTCAAGAAAGTGGCAAAGAAAGGAAGATAACTTTGCATGAAGAGTCATCCAAAGGGATCTAACAAATTGATCAAATGGAAATTGATCAATCTCATGATGAGTTAATTCCAGTTGATATTATATCCATAAAAGTACCTCAAAGATCTAGTAAAGTATCTCATCCTCCGGAGAGATACAAATTCCTTTATGAGAATGTACAAGGGTTATTGATGCATGAAGAAGTTGATCATACTTATGAGGAATTTATATCAAATATAGATTCTTCAAAATGGCTAGATGCTATGAAATTTGAAATGGATTCCATGTACGAAAACCAAGTCTAGGAATTTTTTGATCTACCCAAAGGCATTGTACCTATGAGGAACAAAAGGGTCTTCAAGTGAAAGATTGGCACAGACAGAAGCATGGAGACATTTAAAGCTAGGCTTGTAGAGAAAGGGTTTCACTAAAGGCAAGGGGTTGACTATGAGGAAACCTTTTTGCTTGTAGCCATGCTTAAATCCATCAGGATATTATTAGCAATAGCCACACACTATGATTATAGGTTTGACTATTAAGACCACTTTCCTTAATGAATACATTGAGGAAGACATTTTCAAGGAACAACCTAAAGGTTTTGAATCTAAGGAAGTTTTCAAAGTGTGCAAGGTTAAAAAGTCCATATATGGTTTAAGCAAGCTTCAAGGAGCTGGAATCATCGTTTTGATGAAGAGATCAAATCATTTGATTTTATAAAGAATGAAGATGAGCCTTGTATGTATAAGAAGATTAGTGGAAGCACACTCACTTTTCTTGTACTTTATGTGGATGATATTTTATTAATTGATAATGAAATTGGCATGCTCACAACTATAAAAGTGTGGTTATCCCAAACTTTCTCCACGAAAGACTTAGGAGAAGCTACCTATATTCTTAGTATTCATATATATAGAGATAGATCAAAAAGAATGATTGGGCTTCCTTAAAGTTAATACTTTAAAAAGGTGTCAAAATGGTTCAACATGCTTGATTCGAAGAAGGGATTGTTGCTTGTAAGGTATGGTATCCACCTTTCTAAGGCTATGACTCTTAAACACCTAAAGAAAAGGAACATATGGCCAAGGTTCCATATGCTTCTGCAGTTGGAAGCCTAATGTATACCATGTTGTGTACTAGGTTGGATATCACATATGCTATTAGTCTGACTAGCAAATATCAATCCAATCTAGGATGATGATTGGACTATAGTTAAAGTTATCCTTAAGTACTTGAGAAGGACTAATGATTTAGTTTTGATATATGGAGTAGATGATTTGAGGATAGATGGATTTATAGATTCTGACTTCTAGTCAACTATTGATGATATAAAATCTATCTTTAGGTTTATGTTTACTTGTAATGGAGGAGCAGTATGCTAGAAAAGTTCCAAGTTGTCAACTATTGTAGATTCCACTACAAAAGCCAAGTACATTGCTGCATCAGATGCTGTAAAGAAGCTATTTGGATTTTAAAGTTCGTGATAGAACTAGGAGTTGTTCCTTCCATTTAGTCATGAGTTCCTCTCTACTATGGCAATAATGGAGCCATAGCTAATGCAAAGGAACCTAAGTCTTACTAGAAATCCAAGCATATAGAAAGGCAATATCATATTATCAAAAATCATTGGAAAAGGCGACATTACCATTGCAAAAATATAGCATCAGCTAATAACACAGCTAATCCACTGATTAAAGCAATGAGGCAGCAATAGTTAGACTTTCATCTTAAGAAGATGGGATTTAGATACTGTATTGGCTCTAGTGTAAGTGGGAGATTGATAGTGATGTATGCCCTAGAGCAAAGCACATATTATATAAATGTAAATACAATCCCAATTGGCAATAAAATATATATGTTCTTTAAATGAACTTGGTCCTTTGTAATAAATATATATATATGTTCCTTAAGTATTCTATAAAAGGATCTATTCTCAAAAAGTTGAGAATATCAAACATTTCACTCTTGCACAAGTACTTTTAATTTGTTCATGGTCATAGGATTATTAACTAGGCACCTTTAATCCGGAAGACCATCACCTCTATTGTCATCCATGATAAGTATGTAATACTTATAGTAACTAAGGTATTGAGTCTCATGTTATAGACATATGATATCGTGACAATATGTGAACTCTCATAGCTATGAGTGAGTTGAACAGTGACGTTAGATGATGAATACATGGGGTTTTATCACTAATAAACATTTCATCATCTAGGTCGTAACTGTGCATATAATCCTTTGACTTGAGGTGATGTGTTACCTAACATATTGGTGGTTAGGATTTATTAATACTTACATACCAATGCTACTCATACAAAGGTATATGGCACATGGTGGCCTTAACTAGTGATTTGTGAAGGTAAGTAATCTCTAAGAAAGAATCCATTAACTTGGGTAAACAAGGAAGGAATCCTACGATGTCTAACTGTTCTCGATATGCAAGCCCTTGGCTAAGGCATATGTGATTCACTAGCTAGTATGAATTGAGTTTATTAAGAATTAAAATTAAGATGACATCATATGATCGAAGCATATAGGTTTTAATCAATCCATGACCTTAGTTGAGATCAGGAATTCATAATAAAGGGATTTGAGTGCATGGTAATTATGATCAAAGGTCCATGCAATGTTCGTGTATGTAATCACTAACATTCATTTCTAATTAGGTAGTCATGATACGTTATGCTAGGCATCCCACATGACTTTTAGGACTAAGTGTGAAATGAAGATTTCACATTAGGTGAGAAAAAGAGTTTTTCCTATCTCATTGCTAATTAGAACATGAACCTAGTAAGTCATACACTGCAAAGCATTCACCAATCAAAGATATAACTAGTATGATTATTAAAAACTAGAACTGAGATGAGATCATATGATCGAAGCATATAAGTTTTAATCAATCCATGACCTTAGCTGAGATCAGGTATTCATAATGGAGGGATGTGAGTGCATGGTAATTATGACCAAAGGTCCATGCAATGTCCATGTATTTAATCACTAAAATTCATTTCTAATTAGATAGTCATGATACGTTATGCTAGGCATCCCTCATGACTTCTGGGACTAAGTGTGAAATGGGGATTTCACATTAAGTGAGAAAAATAGTTTTTTCTATCTCATTGCTAATTAGAATATGAACCTAGTGAGTCACACACTGCAAAGCATTCATCAATCAAAGATATAGAATTATATTAATAATTAATTAAAATATTTAATTAATTTATTAATGATAACACAATTGAAATTGTAATTAAAATTACCAAAACCCTAGCATGTCTTGAAGTTTAATTCACAAAGAGATTATTTCAATTAAGTCATGATTTGTATGTGATACAAATAGTGAGAACTAAATTGAAATAGTTTTGAACTAAATTTAGTTGGGCTTGAACAATTGATGGAAGCCTAAACCATATGTGATGTGGTAATTTACAAGTGGACTAGGTGAATCCTAAACCCTAAAACACATATGATGTGGGCTTAAATTTATATTAGATAGGGAAGAGAGAGATTTTAGGGGTTAGGGATTTCCTACTAACTCTTTATTTTTGATAGCTTTTTTCATTTTAAATTGTTTAAATGAAAGTCAAAAGTTAGTGGGAGACAAAACTTTGATTCATATCAAATCTTGTTCTCTACTAAGCTCTACACCACTAAGAGTTAGTGGAAGTTAGTGCTGACTATATGAGTCATCATTAAAAAAAGAAAATTTGTATAAGTGGAGAAATACAGATTTTCCCACTTAGCTAATTTATTATTACATGCAAAGAAGAATATAGAGAGAATAAGAGAAAATCTTAAGAAAAGAGTTCTTCAACATCCATCTACTTCTTTTTTTTCTTCTTGTTTTCTTTGTGAAAGAAAAGTGTCTATAATTGTAAAAGAAACAGGTCCAAAACAACAAGAATCCTTAATCCTTTAACTTGGAAGAAAAACTTGAAGAAAACTTGGACTACCAAAGAGAGAATTCAAGCACTTTAAAAGGTTAGATGAATCCTTACTTGGTGAAGCTTAGAGTGAGCAAGCTAGGAGCTTCACATTTGGGGAGCTAAAGGAAAAAGGTACATGATACTTCTTCTTCTTCTTCTTCCTTTCTCATTTGTGTTTTGCACACAATTGGTGAATAATTTGAATGGGTAATAGGCCTACCACAATTGGTGGAACAAAATTTTGAAATGTTCAAAATTTGGCGCCATCGACTATGCTTCTGCTATTAGGTGCCATTCCTCCTTTCATATTATGGGACAATTAACTTTTAATTTCAACTTGTGAGGTAACACTATTTTTTGGTACAATTCACACATTTTTGTTGTTATATTTGACATCACAGTTTAATATTTACTCTCAATTTATCTATCCAATTTAAATGAAACTTTTCAAATTTGAGAAAATTAAGCATTTATTAAATTTTATAAAAAAATATTTAAACCTAATTTGGCTTTTTCTAATTACACAATCATGCAATGCATTGAATTGAGTGTGAAGAAATATATTATTTTTGGAATAAGCAGTAGAACTTATGGGTATTGTGTTGCATTTGAATTCTATACTTGTGTGTATAAGTGCAAGCCTTAGAGTTAGCTAGTGATAAAATGAATAAAAAATATATTTTTTCTTAATTTATGATGATTTGACATTCATTTAATAGTAAATATAAAATAAAGAAGTCTCTTAATTCAAAATAAATATAGTATTTATTTAACTTTTGCTTTTTTCAATTAGTATTAAAAATTTACTTATTTATATATTTTTATATATTGTATTAGATATTGTGGACTTAATTAATTTATTTATTTATCTACATTTATTTTTTAAATATCATACCTTTATCTTTTTATTTTTGAATAAAAATTTTCTCTAAAATAAATTGAAATTTATATGATAATCTAATAATTTAAATTTTTTAATAGTTTATTCCTTCCAATGATTCAATAGATTGAACTTTGATTAGTTCTTACATGCTTAACAAATAGAGAGAAAATTGAAGAGTAACTATAAATTAATTTTTTGCTATTAATAGACATAACATGTAAAAAAAAAATATTGAATTTAATTGTATTTAGTAAGTGTGAAAATTGCTGATTCCTTTCTTGTTTTATCAAAAAAGAGATTTGTATTTTTTGACCAAATGAAAAAATAAAAATTTTATTTATTATTAATATTATTTTTGTTTTGTTGGTTTTATTCATTAAAAATATAAAATAATAATTTTGTTTAAAGATAAATTTCAAAATTGTTCACTAATTTCCCATTTCCTTACCTCTAAAAAATATATTTCTAATTAATATAATATTATATACATATTTGCAATAGATTATTAATTCTAACTACATAAATTAATGAAGATATTATATTTTTGCAATTTTGATATTAAATATCAATGTATAAGGAAATATAATGTAATATATTGTTATAAAACAACAAATTAACTATATTTTTGGAAATAAAATTATATCTACATAAATAAACTGGTCTACTGCTAGTGTTAATATAAAAATAAAATAATTTTTCCTATAAAATGAAATAATAATGCTATAATTATAAATTTTTAATTTTTTTGATTTTGATCTTTTTTCTTAGTAGTAGAACTTTTTAATTTTCTTATTTCTCCTCAATATTTATTATTTTTGTTTCTATTATTGATACATTTTAAATCTCTTCTGCAATAAAAAATTTTAAGTTCATCTTTTTGATTATCTTATTTAGTTAATCTCACAATAAAATAATATTCTTTTCCACTAATACCACTCAATTTCTTTTAAAATTTACTATAATCTCTTTCTTTTTACAATAAATAAAAAAATAAGATATAATAAAATTTTAAAATAAGAAGTGATGTAATAAATATATAATTAACTAAATTTTATATTAACATAATATAACATATTACGAAATCATACCTCTATAGATTTTTATATTCGTCAAGTACACATCATATTAATATTTAAGTATTTTCATATAGAATTATACAAACATTCGTATCTCTATCAAATACTCGAAATTTTAATATAATAATAATAATAATAATAATAATAATAATAATAATAATAATCAATATTTGAGCATATATATAAGAGATCATTATTTAATTAATGTTAAATATTATTATAAATTATTATATAATTAATGTGAAAAGCAAATACCTATTAACATATTTAGCATCATTACTATTGCTTTTACCAAATCTTTATTTCCTTTCCAATTTAATAGGATAAATTTTAGTTGCATATTTTGTGCAAGATTCAAATTTAAAAAAGAAAAAAAATAAGTATTACTATATAAATATAATAAATTCAAGTATTTATCTATATATATTATTTGCTTGCTTACTTGATTAGACTCACTACTCTAGTTTGTCTATATCTTTTTTTATTTAATTACAAATACTTTTTATTATTCTTTAACATCATGTCATTACAACTGATAATTTTATAAGTTATAATCACATTAATATTTTTATAAATAAACAATAGGCTACTAAAATTATTAAAGATAAAATTTATAAATTATATACTCATGAATCTTGTAACTCATGAATTTCTAATATATTTTTATTAATTTGAACAATACTAATCTTCAATATTAATAGTTGAAATTCAGCTACAAAATAAAAAATTAAAAAAATAGATATTAAATTTAGTTAAGTGTTTTAATGTTGATAATTGAATCTCGGTTATAGTATAAAAAATTAAAAACAAATATTAAATTTAAGTTATGTATTTCAATATTGATAGTTGGATTTCAGTTGTAGTATAAAAATTTAAAAAAACAAATATTAAATTTAAGTGTTTATAGAGTTGCAAATAAATTGACTTTTTTAGAGAAAAACATACTATTATAAATAGAAACTTTGATATTTGATAATCAATAATAGGATTTTGCTAATTGTTATTAAATAAATTCTCAATTATTGCACCTTTTTTTTCTACTGCATCTTCCAATAAGCCAAAAATAAATTTTATAATCTATAATAGAATTTCTCAAAGTAAAATTAGAATTTTTCTAACTTGTTAATATTAGAACAATCAAAGTTAAATTAGAATTTTTCTAATCTTTTAATATTTAAAATAACATAAAAAAAATAAATTATTCTTATTGAAATTATTTATACAAACTATTATTTTTTTTTAGAACATATAAATTATTACTAATGGTTAAAACAACTAATTTTAAAATTTATAAAAAGACAAGGTAATAATTTATACAATGAAATTCAAATTAGAATTTGTCTAGCTTGTTAATATTCAAAAGATATAAATCATTCTAACTGAATTTTTATTCTATTTAAATTAAATAAATTTAATTATATATCAAATAATAATTAATTTATTTTTTCTTATTTTAATTGAATTCATCATTTCTTATTTAAATTAAATATAATTAGATAATTATATTATTTAATTAATACACATATATATAAATTCACACACACACATATATATATATATATGTGTGTGTGTATATCTATACATATACATATATCTAAAAATAAGAGATTATAGTTTTGAGTATACAAATAAAATTTAAACAAATAATGACTAAAATAAAAAACAAATAAGATTTAAACTTTCTAATAACTGTCAATAGTTTGTGCCAAAAGCTTAAGTTTGAAATGTAATGTGCCACAACTCATTAGAACTTTAGAAAGACTAGCAAATTTTACATTCAAAACAAAACTTCAATTAAATTACTTCTAGTAACTAATCAATAAGCATTTAACTAAACTATAACAAAATATTAAAGAAGTGATTTTTTTTAATAATTTACACAATTCAATATTTATAATAAAATGAATTTTCTGTAAAATTAGCATGACTTATAGGTATTATCTTAACTAAACTTGGCAAAAAATTATTACCAAATACCCCCTTCTACCTCCTTTCTAATGTAGGCTTTGTACATCCACATGAAGGTTTTAAAAAATAATAACCAAAATATGTATTTTAAAAAAATATTTACTCATATATACTGAAAATTGGGTGGTCAAACATGAATCCGGTTATCAAATAACTGGATTTGTTAACAATTATATTATGAAAGTTTGACTTCCGAAAATATGGCTAGGTGTACACAAACCCGGAAGTTAAACCTTTGAATTTATCAGTTGTGCCAAGCACAGTGAGGGATAATCCCTCACCATCTTCAAATAACCATCTTCTTTTCCAATTTTATAAACTCTCTCTCCCTCTCTCTCTCTCTCAGCTGCAACATACATTTTTATTTTTCTTTTCACTTTCAACTATTTTTTTTCTTATGAAGAAGTGGTCCCTAAAAATAATTAAAGAAGGTAATATTTTTTTAGGTTAATTATTTATATTGTTATAATTTTTTTGTGACAAATAACTAAAATCTATTTTGTTATTTATATTTCCAGGTTAAAAATTGTGGTAAAAGGAATGTAAAAGAAATTGTTAAAGAAAGGTATGTGTTTTAAGTTTAATTTTGTTTTTGTTAAATTAGTAAAATAAATTTGTTTACATTATTTTTTTTTTGTTTTGTAAATTTTTAAGATAATAATTAGGGAAAAAAAATTATGTTTGTTGGATATGGTTGCATATTTTTTGTAATTATTTGTTGTTGCAGTTGTGTTAAATTTAAAAAGTTTAATTTTCGTTTGAAAAAATGGTTTAATAGAATTAATTACTATTTGAAAAACAAATTAGAATAAAATAGAAAATTATTTACAAATATTATTTAATTAGTGAAATAAAAAATGATGAAAATTTTAAATTAGGCAAAATTAAAAAATAAGATGTTAGCTTAATATAAAATTTTGAAATTAGGCAAAATTAATGTAAATAATAGGTAAATTATAATATATTTAATATATAATAAATTCATTAATAATGTGATTTAAGATAAGGGTTATTTGTTAAATTAGTGAATTAAATTTGTCTAGTTTGATTTTTTTATTTTTAAAATTTTTAAGAAAAATAATGGAAAATAATTATATTTGTTAAATATACTTGTATATTTTTTGTAATTATTTATTGTTGCAAATGCATTAGACTAAAAAAATTTATTTTGTGTTTGAACTTACTCTTTGTTATTATAATTTTTTTTTTGGTATGTTAAATTTAAAATATTTAGTTTTCTTTGGTAAATTTTTTGCAAAATAATATATTACTGTGAAATAACAATTTCTAAAAAATAATAAAATCTGAATATTATTTTTTTTTGTGAAATAATAATTTTGCGTGGATGTATGTTTATCAAAATCATAATAATTGTTAACAAATAGAAATTTTTAATAATAAATTTTGATAAATAGTATATAATTAATATTTTATTTTATTTACTTAACCTAATTAAGATGATAAGTAGTGTTTAATTTTAATATATTAATAATAAACATTAATATTTTGTAAAAAGCATAATGTTTTATATATTAATTTAAGCAAAATAATAAAAATTTAATATAATTTATTAATTGCAGTAAATTATATTTAATATAATTTGCTTAAAAAGCATATAAAATGCCTATTATCTTAATCTTTTTAAGAAAATTGAAATATTTGCATATTATGTGTTAATTTATTGCTAATTGTAATGAATTTTAAATTAACAGTTGGCAATATCAATTGCCAAAGGAATATTTCTGTATAAATATCGTGTTTCAATGGTGATTATGTGCGTGAAAAATTTATATATCAGAAAGAATACTATACTGATTTGTGCCGCGAATGGCATTTTAGAGTGGAAGAATCAAGGAAGTCGGTAGAAAACTTACGTGCTCTTAAAGCTCCGATCTTCCATCGTCCATCATTAAGTTTGATAAGAAAAAATATGTCTACATATGAAATTGTTGTTATTCAAATATAAAAAGAAAATACATAGATGTTTCATCGCATATCAAGATATTACATGTTGAAATTTGCAAAAGAACTAGCTAATGCTAATGATAGAACATTATCTAATATAGAAGTTAGCAATGTGCTTAAGTACCATAAGTATGCTTCTGATGATGAAATGTCCAATGAAAAGCCATAGTATAGGATGTATAATATAATGTTATTTGGTATGTTTTATGCTTTTTTTTATATTAATTGTATTAAATATTAAATTAATTATATGAAATTAATTATAGTAAAATTAATAATTTCATATTAACCGCAAATTGTCATAAATATATTATGTGGATCGAATATATCAATTCGTGAGTGATCATAATATGAAAAATGCAAATATAACTATTAAAATAAATACGATAATATATGTATAGTTGTTAAAAAATAAATACACCTAAGAGCCTCTGCGTCCTCTGCGTACCCCTTAAATATGACATCGGTCTCGTCTAGTTCCACAAGGCTGAGGTCGACAATGACATGGTGGACCACATCGAAGCTGAACCACCTTAGATTGCAGTTCTATAGGCTCTTATTCAACATCAGCAACATCATGCTCTTGAACATTCACGTGATATGGAATGGGAGAATGAGAAAAAATAGATCATGGTACACCAAATGGTTGTCCAATAGTAGGTGCTAACATATCATTTGGAGTGAAGAACTCACCAAAGTAATGAAGTTGTTGTATGGGAGTTCCACCCTATGGCTGATGTCCTATCCAATGTGTCAATGCAGAAGATGGAGTTGTATATAGGCTCAGTTGAAACATTGCAGATGCAAAAAGATCATATGGAGGCTGCATATGCGAACCGAACTCTAGGAATTAAGTGAAGAGTTGGAACTATCTATACAGATCATGTGTAACATCAGGATGCACCATCCCTGATGAACAACTGAACTCGAATCTAGTTGATGTGCTAGGCTAAAACATATCATCATCAATTGTGGCATCTTGCTGACTTGAGTACTGGTATTCAACTGGATGCAATGACTTTGGATCTGGAATTTGTGTGCGACCAATCTAGCATTTTTGGCTACCACTCCTGTTAGAATGTCAACAAGTTTGTCGTTTACCAAGACCGATATCCACCTGATAATGTGCTGGAATTTGCTCTAGCTTTGGAGGCTGACCAATCACAATCTGTTCCTCCTCAGCTAATGCATCAAACAAGGTCTGATTAATTTCATGAATTGTTTCAACATCCTATGTTATACGAATCATCTCCACAGCATCTTTCTATAATTAAACCGTTATTAATTATATATGATATAGAAAAATGAAAAAATGTCTAATTTTTATATGAAATGGAATGCAAATATTAAATTAATTATAATACAATGGTCCATATTATATTAACTAATCATACCATTAAACAGTCTACCATGGTGAGATAGGTATCTCCTAGTCATCCTTATATACCATTCTATATACTGATAATGGTATTCTGACCGTGTAATGGATGCCATATATCTTGCCCATTATGGCAGTAATTAGGAAGTGCTTCCATTATCTCTTGATCATATGGCAACCAAATCATCTGTATGAAAAATATTTCAATATTAATTAGAGTGTCACGTGAAATAATATTATGGCAATAATTGTGATATTTATCTTATATATCAGATATTAATACCTGCTGATCATGTATGACATCAAGTTTATACCGAATAATAAACAAGACGTGTGTAACGACATCTACAACATGTTTGGAGTTGCTCCATCTATATGCAAAATAAGTTTAATTAGTTAAAATAATATTAAAATAAATTTATTGTAATTTAATACAGTTAATTATATATCATAGTTACCTTTGCCCGAATGGGCATCAGCTACTAGCATTCTCTCATGTATATTGGGCAAAATGATAGAAAGTCTATCCTATGCCCACAAATGCAAAATAAAAATTGGGCCTATAATTTTGGGAGTGTCTCGATGTGTTGCCGTACATAACTCACTATATAGACATGTAAGACAAGTAGCTCTTCAACTATATTGACTTGCATGGTCAAAGTCCTTTAGAAGTGGTAGCCACATCAAATGAACCCGGCTATCATTGTCAATAGTGAACAAAACAAAACTCCCCTAATAAGACGTAGTATATATGCACGTACGTATGCATCCATCTGAAAGTCCGTCCGGTCATCGGGAAAAGTGTTAAACCATGCATTTAGCTAAGATATCAACACTTTGTTGCCTTTAATATGTGTTGCGGATGAGGTCTGATCAAGAGGACTCATACCTAAAGCCCTGTCATCTATATACATGGATTCGATCATTGCATGACCATAATATGTAGTCCAATCTGTATGCAAACATCCTGTAGGGTGATGGTCATCTCTCCATATGAAAAATGAAATGTATGCATCTCTAGTCTCCATCTCTTTACCAATGTAGTGATAAGGTGGTGATCCAACTGGAAAAAACCAATATGGACATGCCATAAAATCCTGCACGGCGTAATCGCTCAAATATGCAAGCATCTATCTTATAATCATGTATCACTGAAGCGTTACACCTATATCTCAGTGGCTCGACATCCCCCAAATATGCGAGCATCTATCTCAAAATCACGTATCACTAAAGCGTTACGCTTACATCTCAATGGCTTGACATCCCCCTCATTAGCCCATACAACACTCAATTAGTGAGTGTCTTGCACGTCTAATAATATAGCTTCATACGGCTCGAGATATATGTGATCGGCAGCATGTCCACCCTCCATACCTAAAATATAGTAAATAAAATTATATTAAATATCATTTTAATTTGGGGACAAGATAGTGTATAATGATACAATTTGAAATTAAAAAATTTACAATTATATTGAACATGGAATGCATGGAATGTCTGAATCGCATGTTATTACAAACAATCATACTTCAATTACATGGTTTTTTTTTCAATAGTTATCATACATCTATTTCTTCATCTAATAATTCAATATTAGATAAACAATCACTGGATGCTACTAATGTCATAAAAATTTGTGCTTGATTAATGTTTCCCTCCTCTAAAAACTCTCTAGAATGGCAATTATAGTAATGCCTATTTATTCTTATCTTAACATAATTATTCTCTTCTCGTATAAGGAATAATGCTTGATGAATTCTGTCAATATTTGATCTTGGCATATGGACTGCCTTGGTGCGAGGAACTCAAACACAAAATTCTCTCGTTGATTCCCAAAGTAATGATTCACCTATGTGAAAAGGCCACTCACTAAGAAACATTGTAATAATATGCTCATTGTTTTGTTAATTCAGGTTAATCGGATAGTGGAAATCTTCATCAAGTGTTTAATATCGGCCACATGCTCTCAATATATCAACAGGAGTATAAAACGACATTGTCACTTGCCATTATTTTGTATGAATAAATATAATATATTTAGTGTAATAACTAACAATGTCCATGCATACATCAATACCATTTACCATTTACTGAATTTCAATCAAAATTCATCAGAAAAGAGATACAATAGCAAAATGCTATAAATATTATATTCGCTTATTCCTACTATTTGATGATGGACATGTCTTAATATTATGGCCTTTTTTACCACATAATCTACATGAATAACTAGTTTTTTCCGTAACCTTCTAGTCCATATCTATTTTGATACGTTTTGATTTTAGTTTACAGTTACTGCACAACCATTCTTGATTAGGCATAACACATATTCCATTACTTGGAGGCCAATAAGCTGGATGGCCTAAGGGATAAAAGCTAGATTCCCAAAATTTCACTGAAATCTCCAATTTATAAAATGAAGAAATGTATTACTCAAAGTCATTGCCTTACTTCAAACAACATGCAAGCAAGAAATCTTATATTGCTGGAACTTGTCGCATGTGCGTTCCATTTTTGCCAAATCCACAACTTGTGCATTGCCTCCCTTAATTTTTCCTTTGCGGTTCAATTGGCTAGCGATTACTTGACATAAGCTTGTTCTTTTATTAAATTGCTGCACTTCATGACAACTTGCATGTCGGGTCCATATACTTAGTTTGTCCCAATAAAAATGAGTGTATATATGTCCTTCTTGTTTTTCCTTCGTATATTCCTCCCTCTAGAGATTAAATGCATGAATAAGCTTATTAAAAATCTTATTGACCATTGTAGTTATAGGATATCCTCTAATATATTTCAATAAATTGTTTACGGATTTGGCAATATTCGATGTCATGCTGCCATATCTATAGCCGTCATCATGGGAAAGTGTCCATTATTCCTTTAGTATTTTTAGCATCTATTTTGAAGATTCCTTATCCAACTTTGTTATCTCCTTACGCATGATGGAAAACTTTCTCTTTTGTACCTCATACGCTAAAATAATAAAATAAATTAGCAATGTGATAAAAGAATAATTTCAATTAATGATCAACCAAATGTGTTGTGATAGAATTTGTACCTATATCTTGTATCTTTTTTCCAATTAAGGATTTTTGAAAGTCATATTATAATTACTGACCACGTGACAGATATAATAGCAATGTGGACACATTGCTTTTTATTGCATTTATTGTTCCTTTGTGTCGATCAGATATGATACACAACTCTCAACTGTCAGTGACAAATCTACGAATATAAGCCATTAACCAATTTCAGTTGTCATTATTCTAATATTGGACAACAGCAAATTCCATATGAAGAATATGATTGTTACCGTCCAACAATGATGCACACAATAATATAGCTTTGTACTTTCCATATAAAAAAGTACCATATACTATAACAGTAAGCTTGCAATATTTCATCCCCTCACACATGGTTTGAAACACCAAAATATTCATTCAAACACGCCACTGGATGGAACAACTTGGTTATTAACAATGTGCTCTCCAACATGCATTATGTACTATGTATCGGGATTGGATGCTTATGCTGCTAACATCCATTATTGAAGGGAGGCAAATGACTCATTGCAATCGCTAAACAATTTTTCAATAACTTTTTATTTAGCCAACCATCTCTTCCTATAGCTTGGTTTATGATTGAATTAATCTTTTATTATGACATGCAAAGTTTTGATCATAATTGAGGGTTATTCTTGAACAATGACTTCTATAAGATTAGCAATGACATCTACATTCAAGTGTTTGTGATCTTGTGTACTACTTTGGTTGAGGCAAGTATGTGGTCCATTGTATTTTGATATCTTCCATCGAGAACCATCATTCACCTACCTAGCACACACTCGCCATTTACAATATTATTTCTCGCAACACCAAACAAATGTATTATGTCTGGATTCCTTTACACTAAACTTATAGTTGTTTTGGATTTCATGATGTTGGCTTGCAAGTTTACATTCTTTTCGATTAGTAAATAACATTCCTTTGTATAATCCATTTGCAGATTCTATTATGTTTTCATTCGGATCTACTTGTACCCTCATTGCTTTAAAATCGAAGGTCTCATTCATATTGTAAGCCAACATTGTGAAGGTACACTGACTAATGCATTGTGACTTATAGTAGATCTTTGCCCCTCACAGAAAGGAAAAGTAGGTTGATCAGAGTTAGAATCATCTAAATCATATAGCATACTTTCATGGCTTTCATCATACCTTAATGGTGCATCATCACAGTCATCTTCATGAACATCATCACCTTCCTCAAAGTCATATTCAACAATATTCCTTGCACTCTCAGCAAAGTCATATGCACCTTCATATATATCATCCCCATTCCCATCCTCATCACCATCTACATCACCGGCTGCTGCCTTTTTAGGAATCACAACATATACCTCAAAAAAATGAAAACAATCTTTCAAAGATTCCATTTTTTCGAACATTCGCCTTACATCCTCATCATTGCACATGTCAACCGCTTGAAACACAAATTTATACACTCCTCTTATAGGATTTCTAAATCATATGGATTCAACAAAATAACTTTCAGAATCAATTTGTCTGGCTATGTAGATTAGTCGAAGCAACTCTTTAATTTTTCAAATAGGAGGAACTGGCATCACATTGAATTGCCCATTTATATAATCATCCCCATAATTAATTTTGCATATCACTTCACCTCCCTAGTAAAAGCAAATTTGTATCGATCCAGCCATATCTATAGATATTTGAAATTAATTTATTGCACACAAAAGAATAAAATTATAATATTATTATTTGCAATTTGTAATTTTACTATTATTTGCATATAATTAATAACTTTCCATAAAATAAAATGTAATTATATTTTATATAAGTTATTAACACTGTTTTTTATTGTGCTTTAACAGAGTTGGATATCTAAATAAAAATTTAATTTTTCTATCAGTTATATGCCCAGTTTGCTCACATTATTATACACTTTATTATGTTGAATTTAATTCAAATTATAATAAATTTAAATTATTTTAAATCTTAAATTAGAAAAAACCTAAATGACGATTAATCGTAATAAATTAACTTGATTACTATATTAATTATGTAATATTAACTAAAAATAAATTTATCGTATTTTACAATATTAAAAATTTTTAAATTTATTTACAACAATTAATTAGATTCATTATACTTTAATTAAGCTAATGAATTTATTTGATATTAAATATATTTAATTATGTTCTATATAAGTTATTTAACTTAATTTTTTATTGTGTTTTAGTCGAAATAGGCCTCTAAATAATAATTCAAATTTTATTATAACTTAATTTAATTAATTAAGTTAGAATAAAATTAATTAAATTTATCTATAAAATTATTAATTCACAAGCTAATAATTAAAAATATCAATCAATTGACATTCAATAATAATAAATTTAATATATTAATTTAAATAATTTATTAATTATATAATATTGCATAATAATAAATTCATCATATTTTAAACTATTAATTTTTTAATTTTAATTAGCCTAATTAATTAAATTCAATATACTTTAATTAGATCAAATAAATTTATTATATATTAAATACATTATAATTTACCTATTATTTACATCTGCTCAATTTTCTATATTAATACAAAATTGTGAAATTATTAATTATGATGGTATAAAATTTTTAATTAACATAAAATTTTTAATTAACATACTAATTGTTTTAAACATTTTAATTAACTAAAATTTTATTTTTTAATGTTGTCCAATTTGAAAATTTTATCCTTTTTTTAGATTTTAGCAATTAAACATTATTTTCAAATAAATTCATATTTTATTATAATATATTTTCTCAACATTAACTAATTTTATCAAACAACTCTTTCATTCACCAAATAAATTTGTTTATTTTAAGACATTCATAACAACAAATAATTATAAAAAATATACAAGCATATCTAACAAATATAATTATTTTTCCATTATTTTTTCTTAAAAATTTTAAAAATAAAAAAAATCAACCTAGGCAAATTTAATTTATTAATTTAACAAACAACCCTTAACTTAAATCACATTATTAATGAATTTATTATATATTAAATACATTATAATTTACTTATTATTTACATATACTCAAATTTTTATGTTAAGCTAATATCTTTTTTTTTTTAATTTTGGCCGATTTAAAAATTTCATCATTTTTTATTTCACTAATTAAATAATATTTGTAAATAATTTTCTATTTTATTCTAATTTATTTTTCAATAGTAATTAATTCTATTAAACCATTTTTTCAAACAAAAATTAAAATTTTTAAATTCAACACATTCGCAACAATAAATAATTGCTAAAAATATACAACCATATCTAATAAACATAATTAATTTTCCCTAATTATTATCTTAAAAATTTACAAAACAAAAAAAATAGCCTAAACAAATTTATTTTACTAATTTAACATAAATAAAATTAAACTTAAATCACATACTGTTCTTTAACAATTTCTTTTAAATTCCTTTTACCACAATTTTTAACCTGAAAATATAAATAACAAAATAGATTTTAATTATTCATCACAAAAAAAATTATAAAAATATATCACTAATAAACTTGAAAAAATATTACCCTCTTTAACTATTTTTAGGGACCACTTCTTCACAAAAAAAAAAAAAAAAAAAAAAAAAAGGGTTTAAAGTGGAAAAAAAAAACTTTAAAGCAATAGAGAGATAGAGAGAGTCTAAAGATATTTTGAAGAAGCAAAAAGGAAGGGGTGAGGGCTATTGTTTTAAGAGGGTGAGGGATTATTTCTCACAGTTTGATTAATCCAATGGTGAGGGATAATGGGAATAAATGGGGCAGATGGTGGGCAGAAATTGGGAACTTTAATTTCTAGATTTGCTAAAGCTGCAAGTTAGATTTACAGAACTTTAAGTTTTGGAAAGTTGACCCGTGCTGACTAATCCGAAAGTTATACATCCAGATTAGTGTACAAGTGGCCTTGGTTTTGGAAGTCAAACTTTTGGAATATTAATTTTAGCAAATCCGGAAGCTTGAAACTGGATTCAAGTTTGACCTGAAAACCAACATATTTGGGTAAATATTTTTCATAAACCATATTTTTGTAATTATTTTTAAAATTTTTCATATTATCGTATAAAGCCCTTCCAATGTCAAAATCGTTTAGAGCACAGTTCCCTTAGATTAACAATTTCAGGATTTCACTTAGATTAACAATTTCATGATTTCACCACTTTAAAAGAGACAAATTCATATCATAAAAAATACATAGAATTGACAAAATAAGAATGAAAAAATAAATAAATAAGATTTAGACTATTATCAATGAACGGGATTAGAACTATACTAGGAGCAATATAAGGAGTCAAAGCCATTGCAAGACAGAACGCCTAATAATAATCAAAATTCCTCAATTCAACAAAACAAAAGAAAATCCAAGAAAAATAAATATTAACATCCATTATTAGAAGTAGAAGGGGCATGAAATTCATAAATAGCAGGAAGAGTAAAAGCCTTAGTGATTATATCAAAACAACTCCAAACTAAACACTACTCTTAAAGACCTAAGGAATATTCTGCAAAGTTTTCAACCTAGAATAACATGTCCCTTTTGGTTTTCTTATGGTACTTCTGTTTGACACAAAAGATAAATAATCCACCATGCTCAACACCAAATTTAAGCAGTCACAATAGGGAGCTGGAGCTGCGTGGGGTTGCTGGTACCGTTAGCACTTAAGATTAAAATTATACAATGGCCAAAGAATTATATATATATATATATATATATATATATATATATATATATATATATATATATATATATATATATATATATAATATATATATATATATATATATATATATATATATATATATACACGCATATGTGTATGTGTATATATATATGTATACGCATATGTGTGTATATATATATATATATATATATGCATATATGTGTGTATATATATATATATACACGCATATACGTGTGTGTGTGTATATATATATATATATATATATATATATATATATATATATATATATATATATATATATATATATATATATATATATATATATATATATATATATATATATATATATATATATATATATATATATATATATATACGCATATGTGTGTGTATATATATATATATATATATATATATATATATATATATATATATATATATATATATATATATATATATATATATATATATATATATATATATATATATATATATATATATATGTTGATGAAACCTTTTTCGATATGCATCACGTTATGATCATGCATACATAACATGAGAAGCTCAATAAGGTCAAACCTCAAAAACTTTAAAGACCCAAACTGGTGGTCCGTTACCCCAAAACACCTCACACACTCACCTTGTTAACATGTAAATCCAGTGACCAAACTACGTAGAAGGAATCCTTTTCTTGACACACCTTCACATTCATTCTATTTTTTTCCTTCACATTCTGTATTCTTACCCATTTTGCTTTATGTTTTCAAGGTACCAAAGGCCAACACCTTCAGCTCTTTCGACCAAGACATGATGAGCACTTTTTTTGCCAACCTCCTTAAGAAACAAAAGGAGATTTTCCAAGCCACACTCGCCACCCGCCCTTAAGACCCAAGCTGACACTTTCAGTTATGCTCTCAATGCTCAGTCTACTACCTTTACTGATGCTCTCAACTCCCAATGCTAGTCCATTGTCAATAAGGTCAAGAAAATGATCAATACCACTATTACTCCCCCTCCTACTTATGTTGAGCCTGCATCTGCCCAAGCAAGGAAGCCATACCCCTACTTTTACTCCTCCCATTATCGATCTCACTGATAATGGGAAAGTACTTGAAACTCCAAGCTCTCTTATCATGGACTTGAACACAACCACTTCTTCTCCCACTGCGAATCATTTTGAAAGTGGAGATTTTTCTAGCTTTCCCGAAGTTAAGAAATTGATGGGGAAAATTGAGGCCATGGAGAGAACACTCAATAGTGTCAGAAAGCACGAAACATGATAGATGTCAACTCCTTAGGTCTTTTCCCAAATGCATTGGTTCCTCCAAAATTTAAGATGCTGGTTATGGACAAGTTTAATGGCACCAGATGCTAGTTATGGACAAGTTTAATGGCACCACATGCCCCGAAACTCACCTCAAGATGTATGTAGGCGTCATGAGACCTTTTGTGTGGATGACGAGCTCCTTCCTTAGTTATTCCAACAATCTTTAACCAAAACAGCTGTCAAGTGGTTACTAGATCTTGACTAGAATCACAAGAAAACTTGGGATGACATCTGCAATGCTTTTGTCAAGCAATACCACTATAACATCGAGGTGGATGTTACCCATCAAGATTTGAAAACCACCAAACAAGGGCTAAGAGAATCCTTCACCGCATTTCTTACAAGGTAGAGGACAAAAGCAGCTTAAATGGTGAACCATCCATATAAAGTAGAGCAAATTGACATCATCGTCAAGAACCTCTTTCCCCAATATCAAGCTCATATGCAAACTCAATACTTCCCCAGCTTCAAAGCTCTCATTGCCATTGCTTCTAACATTGAGGATTTGATTCAATCGGGACAAATCAAAGATGAATCCTCCAGTTCGAGGTATCATAAGAACAACAATTACTCCACCAACTCCACTACCAAAAGAGAAGAGGAGGTAAATGTTGTCTTTTGTCACTAGCCAATGAGGTTGGAAAGGAGGACTTTTTCTGAGCTAGGCATGCCCCTCAACATCGTTTACAAGAAAGCCTTAGAGGCTAATCTGGTTAAGCCTTTAGAACCATGACCTCCTTTAAACCCCTTACCTAAGGGTTATAATACTAATGAGCACTACGATTTTCATTAAGGGCCGGGGCATAAAATTGATGCATGCAAGGCTTTGAAACATCAAATTCAAGACCTCATTAATAGCAGAGACATCATTGCTCCTAGACCCAAAGTTTAGCACCACCATCAATCCTTTCTGAACCACCAAGGTCACTCGAACATCTCAAACTTCACCCAATAATCAGTATTTTGATAAGAGTGCCAATGCTGCTATACCCCTATCCAAGTCCTCTAGGTCCATGTCTAGATCATTTGAGTTCATGTCTAAGTCACCTGAGTCAGAGTTTACGTCAGAGTCTTTTGAGTATGTTTCTATTAAATCTTTCTTTGAATTTGAGTATGTCAGGTCTTACCCTTTTGCAGTCTATATTTTACCTTCTAGGCTTATCCTTTAAATGTACTCATAATGGAACTTTTATTAGTTATAAAGAGTTTAAACTTTTTATTTGTTTTAATTTTTTTGTCTGATTCATCTTTAAATGGGACATCTTAAAAAGAGAGAGAGAGAGAGAGAGAGAAAGAGAGAGAAATGAAAAATACAAAAAAATGACCAAAAAGGCTTAAAAAAATCCAAAATCCCATACATTGCATTTGCATGGCAGTAGTGGAAAAGCTCATGGACTATTCTATATAAGACAAGATAGGGATGCTCCAAGCATCATAGTTCATGAGATCCCTACTTACATACACAGGAAACTTGTCAAAGAGAAGCCATGGAGAATAAAGACAGAATAGACTGAAAGGTATCATGACTAGCTGGATGCTGTCGAGGAAAAGAGAATCGATGCTCTGTACAAAATTCAACGAGACTAGCCAAGCACTTCAACTAGAAAGTGAGAGACAAGGGTTCACAAGAATAAAATCCAGTTATAGGATCCAAAAGGAAATTCAAACTGAACTAAGCTGCATAGTACATGCTTAAGAAGATCTTATCCGACGGAGGCACCATCTTCGCATACGTGAACGGAAGCAAATTTCCCATCCTAGCAACCTAGATCAGCTAAAATGATACATCATCTGAAGATGACATTTGCATTTCATTTTTGTTTCTCATGCGTATGTAATCAAAACTATGTGGACCCGATTCTCCCTAAAAGAAATAACCAATAGAAAAGTGATTAAGGGATACGTAGGCAGCTTGTCTTAGATGCTGTCCAAATCATAATAAAATATTTTATTTGCATTATATTCTCATTTTCTTTGTGCCTAGTACATCGTTCACTTAATTCTTTTGCCTAAATAAAAAGAAAAAAGAAACAAAAGAGAGAAAAAAAAAAGAAAAAAGAAGAAGAAGGAAAGAATGCTCACTAAGCTAAAAACTCGAAAGGGCGGCTTAGGCAAAAATTAGAGCAAAAATAAAAGATGTCTCATTTAATAATAATCAAATTTTGCAAAATGCAAGTCCATCATTATGACAAAAATGGATAGCCCTTTCAATATCGTTTATAGTTTATCCTGTTTCATGTAATCCTATCAACTTGCAATCATTTTGAACAAAAAAAAAAATTCATGCCGGAAGTCATGGTCTAGTTAGTCCTCCTCTACCTCCTAAAGTGCAAATCTCTTGTGTCCTCATCAAAATCAAAGTCTGCCATAATCTCCTTAAATAGGTACACCCCTCCTTCAGGTCTCTGTAGCTCCCTTTGTCATAACAGTGGAGGTACCAACAGAATCAAAACTGTTCACCATAGCAGTATTAAAAACTTTTTCTTGAGTATCAATAGTTTTGAAATTGTTCCTAAAAATCCTTCTCTATAATTTAGAAGATGCAGTCCTCTTCTCTACCTTAACTGCAGTAGTCCTTCCTGGAACCTCTAATGTAGTGTCATCTTGTCCTCACCACAGTCACAGTCTTCTTTGTCACTGCCACCACAGTTTAAGTCACTACTTCAACCTATGGTGTCACACTTCCAGCAGATCCCCAAGTCTCCTTCATAGATTGAGTCACCCCCTTTGTTTGGGCTGCAATCCTCTTATTACTAATGGCTCCTTATACAGTCTCTCTTTCCTTAACTGCTTCATCTTCTATTCCTCTCAGTAGGGCAGCTCGATACTCTTTCTCAATTTGCCAAACCACCTTTATCAACTACCTGACATACCTCTCTGTGGTCCTAAGTGAAATCTCAAAATAAACAGCATGATAACTCAACCAGCCATCACCTAATAGCTTTGGCAATGGGAGCTATGATCTGCACATACTCTAAAAAGAAAAAAAAAACTAGGGGTACATCCTGAGTCTACCTCATCTGCCTCAAAACCCTCATCCCTTAGTGGAAAGTTATTAAAACCAAGTCCAATAAGCAAAACCACTCAATACCCATAGCCCCCAGTTAGGAGAGATCTAATCATTTACCATTGGCAGTGTTAAAAATGTGTCTTCTAAGGGCAAGCTGCAAGTAATCATCTTGTCTGATCTCTAACAAAGTCTTAATAAGGCATGTGTGGACTGAAAAGCAAGGGCCATCACCTGAAAATGATCCATTAGCCACACCCACAAAACAACCCAAAACATAAAATAAATACCCACAAAGCACCCCCAACAGAAAGGGTAAGAATAGATAAATTTTTCTCACTTGGTGAATAACTGGCAAAATAGTTCATCTCTCATTAGTGTCTTCACTAGCATGGCTCTAACAGACCCATATATGACTCTCAAACAAAAAACCAAGGCCTTCATCTTAAGTCTCAACCCTCTCATATCTCCTTGGTCACTAGGATCATAAAACTTTCAAATTACAATGGTTAAATTCACTTGACCATCATAAGCCACTATCTGGCTTGCAACATCTTAAGGCAAGTCTAAAACTCCCAAAAAAAATATAGAAAATGCCATACTCCTTGAGAATGGACATAGCTCCTTCTCAACAGCACTAAAACAAAAACCTCGGCAAGCCGGACCTCAAAACTCAAGCCCTCAAAAAAATCTCAATCCCCTCAAACTCCTTATAAAGCCACCATGACAACTATCCCATACCAACTCAACTTAAGTTTCTCAAACTTTGTAGAGTTTCTCAGTACACAAATACATGGCTCCATGGATGCAAAAGTCACATGAAAAAATTACATTCACTCTCATGCATCCATGTAATCATCCATTACAAGCATCATCACAAATCATGCATGGCATAAAAGTTAAAAAGTCTATGAATTTTGAAACATGCATGCATCATCTATGCACCAGTATCTATCATCTACAATCATGCACCATTATGCATAAGTTGAGCCAATAGCCTCACCAACATCTCCTAAAGCTGACCAGTACTTCCTCAAAGCTGACTGATACCTCCTAAAGCTGACAAATGTCTCTTTGAAGCTAAATAATACCTTTCTAGATCTAATCAATGAAGCGTGACTTCTAGAGTCCCTTTACTCCCAAAAAAGTTTCTTTGAGCCTTCTGAAAGGCTTACCCCTCATAGTCAGATGCCTAAGTTTCTTTGGCATAACCAAAATCTTATCAGAATCTCTTGAACCGACTCGCCATAAGCCAAAGATCTCTCTTTACCAATATCTTATCAAAATCTCTCGAGCTGACTCACCATAAGCCGAGGCTCTCCTACCATAATCTTTCCAAAATATCTTAAGCTGACTCGCTATAAGCCGAGGATCTACCTTTACCAAAATCTTGTCAGAATCTCTCGAGCTAACTCGCCATAGGTCGAGGCTCTCCTTTCACTAAAATACCTTGTCCAAAATTCTCTTCCATACATAAATGTCTAAAAACAGTCACCTAGACATCCATGTGGTTCCTTTTCCCATCTCTTTTATCCAAATCTATTAATTTCACCCATAAAATGTCTAGAAATGATCACTTGGACATCTATATGGTTCTGCTTTCCACCTTTTTTGCCCAAATCATCTTTACCTCTAACATCAAGGCCAAACAGATAGCCTTGATTGAGATTTACCCAAATCTTATTTACCTCCAATATTAAGGTCGAACAGATAGCCTTGATCGAGATTTACCCCAGATCATCTTTATCTCTAACATTAAGGCCGGACTGATAGCCTTGATTGAAATTCACCAAACCTTCTTTATCTCCAACATTAAGGTCAAACAGATGGCCTTGATTGAAATTCACCAAACCTTCTTTATCTCCAACATTAAAGCCCAACAGATAGCCTTGATTGAAATTCACTAAACCTGCTTTATCTCCAACATTAAGGCCAAACAAATAGTCTTAATTGGAATTCACCAAACTTTCTTTATGCTCCAAATTAAAGACGGACATATAGTCTTGATTGAAATTCACTAAACCTTTTTTATCTCTAATATTAAGGTCAGATAGATAACCTTGATTGAAATTCACCAAATCTTTTTTATCTCTAATATTAAGGCCAGACAAATAGCCTTGATTGAAATTCACCAAACATTCTTTATTCACTAACATTAGGGCCGAACAGATAGCCCTAATTGAAATTCATCAAGACCATTCTCGCATCCAACGTCAAGGCTGGACCAATAGCCATTGATAAAACCTCATTTATCCTAGAGGGTTTCCTCCCAAAGGACCTAAAAAGAACACACAAGCATGGCACCTCTTCCCAATGTTCACTATCATCAGAATTCCCTTTTATTCAAAGCCAATTCTGATGAGGGGCAACTGTAAACCTTTAATTTTACACCCTTATCATTCAATCGCAGCCTTAGCATTTGCTAAGTTTAATACGCTATGCAAAGCCATTATGGTAGTCCCGTTAACCGATTAGTGGACAGGGATTTGGGGGCAGCGCCCCCGAAAGACATTTTTTTTAGCTTTTAATTACATTGCTATCAGACATCCAAATTTTCTAAACTCCATACCAACCAATCTCTAAAAAAAAAAAAAAAAAAAAAAAGGCCCCCACGTCAACTACCTCACGGCAGGCGTGCGACGCCATGTTAGAGTTGTGCGGCATCGCACACCCCATATGCGTCATGCTGCAAATGTCTGACGCAGTGCCGCACCTATCTAATGTGCATGGGCCCCCTTTTCTGTGCAAAAAATGACCGTTTTACCCCCTTTAGCATAATTTTCAGCCCTTTTTGGCACCGTCATTGTCTTTTCATATTTTCACTACTTAAACTATCCTCTGTGAAACCTTAATTTTGCACCCTCATCATTCAAATGTAGCCTTAGCACTTGCTAAGTTTAATGCGCTATGCGGAGCCATTATGGTGATCCTACTAATCGGTCAGTTGGCGGGGGTTTGGGAGCAGCACCCTCGAAAGAAAAGTTTTTTAGCCTTTAATTACATTGCTACCGGACATCCAAGTTTCCAAAACTCCATACTAACTAATTTCTAAAAAAAGAAAAAAAAAGTGTCACGTCAGCTGCGGCGGCGCTGCCACCGACAGTTTGGGTGGTGCCGCCATCGTGCCACCCAAAACACTAATGGCACCGCCCAAAGGCCCGATGGCGTCGCCAAGGCCTCCGATGGCGCGGGCCCTACTGTCAGCCTGCAGTTCCCAAAATACGCTCCAATATGATTTTTCAGCTTTTTCTAGCTCTACCCTTTTGGTCTTTTCACTTTTCCACTTCCCAAACTACACTCACTCACTTTTCCTATAAATACTCCCCTTCCATCTTTCATTCCAACACACCTCCAAAGTTGATATAGATGGTTATCTATCAACTTTTCTTCTTATTCTCTCTCCAATCACTCTCTAATTAATTAATTAATCTTTTTAATTAATTAATTACCTCACCCTAACCAAGTTAATTAATCTTTTTAATTAACTAAAACTCTTTTTTAATTAATTACTCAATTAATTAAATAATTAATCTTTTTAATTAATTAATTAATTAATTAATCACTTTTTTCCAATATCAAATTAATACTTTTTCTCAATCCACCTTTCATCCAAATTAATTAATTAATCTTTTTTAATTAATTAATCCATCAATCCATCCATTTCATCACATTAATTAGTTAATTAATTATTTTAATTAATTAATTTATCTCCTAATCAATCCAATCACCCAGTCCCGGTAAAACAAAATTTCAGTATGGTAAAACACTCTGCCCTCTAAAAATAAAGAAATCAGCATTTTCCTCTCAAACCCAAACCAAATTAATCAATATGATCAACTCCTAAACCCCCTCCACTTAATCATGGAATGAACTATGTGAGTTTTGATCCTCATTCAATGGGGTACGTAGGCACTTTTGAAATCTAAATCCAAACCTCAAATTCAAATCCCCCCCCCCCCCCCCCCCCCCCCCCCCCCTTTTGTAATCTATTAATGTTTCATTTTAATTTTCTCATTGCACTCATGCCAAGCTCATGCATAATATTTGCCATCCATGAAATTAATTTTTCAAAGTCAAATTAAACTTAAGAGCCAAACTTGGATTATTTAAAACTAAAAACCTAGTTCTCGAACTCAACTTGATTCGAAAGCTAGTGATTTTTTATCCTTGGGCAAATTAATTAAAAAATTAATGAATTGGAGTCAATTTGGGTTTTTTCCTTAATATTTTTTTCAACTAAATAAAATTAATGTGGTGACTCCTAAAAATCATATTCATAATCAACCAATCTGAACCCAAGGGTTCCATCGTGAGTCTAAATCCGAATGAGCATCCCGATTCCCTCTAGCGGACCGGGCCAGTGCTCGAGCGAAATCTCACACCCTCACCCACTTTTCTTATAAATACCTCCCTCCACTTCTTAATTCAAACCACACATTGAATTTGAGTGGATTGTTATCATCAAATTTCTCTCTTCTTCTTGCTCCAATCACTCTTTAATTAATTAATTAATCTTTTTAATTAATTAATTACTTCATCCTAACCAAGTTAATTAATCTTTTTAATTAACTAAAACTCTTTTTTTAATTAATGATTCAATTAATTAATTAATCTTTTTAATTAATTAGTTAATCACTCTTTTTTAAAAAATCATTCTTTTTTTCAAAAATCAAATTAATCTTTTTTCTTAATCCACCCTTCATCCGAATTAATTAATTAATCCTTTTACTTAATTAATCCATCTACCATTTTCATCATATTAATTAGTTAATTAATCTTTTTAATTAATTAATTAATCTCGCAATCAGTCCAATCACCTGGTCCCGATAAAGCAAAATTTCGGTCTGATAAAATTCTTTACCCACCAAAAGCAAAGGTATCAGCCTTTTTCCTCATTCTTAACAAACCTAAACCAAAATCAATCTGATCAACTCCTAAACCCCTCCACTTAATTGTGAAATGAACTACGTGAGTTTTAATCCCCATTCAACAGGGTACGTAGGCACGTTTGGAATCTAAATCCAAATCTCTATCAATCTCTTTTTCCCTTTTTAATTTGTGAATATTTTATTTTAATTTTCTCCTTGCACTCATATCATATTCATGCATCTTATTTACAATTATCATCTTATAATATTTGTCATTCATGAAATCAATTTCTCAAAGTCAAATTAAACTTAAGAGCCAAATTTTGATTATTTAAAATCAAAAACCTAGTCCCAAGCTCAACCTGATTTCAGGCTAGTGATTTTATCCATTGACAAATTAAAGTAAAAAATTAATAAATTGGAGTCAAATTTAATTTTTCCATTTAAAAATAAACTAGGGTGGCAACTCCTAAAATCATTTTCAAAATCACCAATCCGAACCCAAGGGTTCCATCGTGAGTCTAAACCCAAATGACCATCTTGATTTCCTCTAGCGAATCAGGTCGGTGCTCAGGCAAGGCCTCACATACATCATTATGTATTAGCTCTAAAATTTCCTTAGTCCTTTCCCCTTGTCCAATAAAGGTTGACCTAGTCATTTTGCCCAGAAGACATGACTCACAAGTTGGATATATGTCAAATCCCAGTAAATGTTGGATTCCATCTTTCTCCAACTTCAAGAGTCTATCCTCTGCAATGTGACATATCTAAATCATATAAAGATGCATACACAAGTGAACTAGCTCCTAAATCAAGGATCCATGTAACAGATGAACAAGTAGACAAATCAAAATTGCAAGAAAAAAACATATATTCTCCTTTTTGCTTACCTTTCCATTTAGGATAGTTAATCGTTTAGTGGCCTACTTCCTAATAGTGAAAATACTTACCTTTTATTTCACTAACTACTTTCTTTTAAGACTTATTTATGCCTCCCTTGGGCTTAGGGGTAAAGAACTTCTTCTTACTTCTCCTCTTTATGGACTTGCCAGAGGATCTAGCAACAAGAGCAACCTCTTTCCTTTTGCTATTCTCCTTTTAGGCATTTTCAGCCATCACAAGTAGATTGAAGAGTTCTAACAAAAGTTGACTCAATTTTCTTCATATTATAGTTCATAATGAAACTAACGTATGGATCCAACAAAGATTGTAGAATTAGGTCAATTTGGAGCTTAAAATCCATGGTAAAATTAGGGCTCTTATGTGCCTCAATGAGCATAATCATATGCACATGCACTTCTAATGATTGTCTCTCTGTCATTCATGCTTTAAACAACTTATCTTTCATAAATGACAGCATGTAATAATGGGTGGTTAGATCATCCTCTTTCCACTTTTCAAATGTGCATGTTCCTTCAAAGTAGCTCCTTCAGGTAAGGGTCTAGGGATAGGAATATCAAGAACATATTTTACACAATCCTTAATCAAAACTAATTTAATATTTTTAACCAATCTAAGAAATTAGGCCCAATAAGTCTGTGACACTTAAGAATACATGCAATCGTGTTTGTGAAGGATGAAGCCATTTTATTCAAGGTGATATTGCAGAAAGTAACAAGTTCATTAGTTCTTTTAAATTGAATATTTATATAATTATTTGGTCTTCAATCCTTTATGATCCTCCTACTAATTTCATGAATCTCACATTTCCAAATGGGAAACAAAAATCCTGTTGGGTGAATTTTTTGTGGGTGATTAAATTCTTATGAATATATCATAGCCCCTCAGGTTCACAATTTCGTTATTGGAACCATGATATTCTATAAGTGAGCTTAACTCGCTCATTATATCTAATATGAGGCTCAATCAAGAAACCAGCTCATAGTACGATAAACCTTATATTTTGTGAGGCTTTGCCAGAGCACCAATATGCTTTTGAGAAAAGCATCATAATTGAAACTCGCTATAAGTTCATAAAATGGAGTTTGAAAGTTGTAAACTACAAAAAGTAAGTTGCCACTTTAATTTTATTTTTTTATTTTTGGAAAAATTAAATAAAAACTCAAATTTGACTCCAAGATTATATTAATTCACCCAAAAGAGAAGCACTAATCCACAAGTGACCAAAGAGGGATTGGGGACTAAGTTTTGGTAACAAACAACTTGAGAAAACTTATTTTCTCAGTTTGGCTTAGAATTGCAAAATAGCTTTTAAGATAAAAAGAGATTTTTTTTATGTATCCATGATCAATTTTAATATGGTGTATGAGATAAATATAAGTTATGCAATGCATGGCAAATAAACAATAATAGCAATAAAAGAAAAGGAAAATAAATCTACTTAAATTATTACAAGTAAAGGAAGATTAAAATCGAGGGGATATTTTCTCTAGCCCTCATGGGTTTTAGGAAAGGCACACATTCTCCAACTAACTAAAATAAACTCTAAAAGAGAAACAAGATATATAAACAGAGAAAAGCATAACAAATTAAAAGGAATAACACAATAAAATAAAATAAAATAAAAAGAAATAGTTTTATAAAAAAAAAGATTTTACCTATTCTATATGAAGAAGGGGATAAGAGGAAGAAAGTTTTTGGTTTTAGAGGAGTTGATGCCTTAGAGCGACACGCCTGCATATCCCTTTGACTAGGAATCAAATCCCACACAGTTCTTCCTTCTTGCGAATGAGGAGTTTCATATTTTTGCCTTGTTTATCATGTTTTAGTTGATTTTAATATTGAAAATTTGTTAATTAATTCATATTTTAATTAAGAGACTAGTGGATCTTGTCAGGTTTAGATCTTCAAGAAAGGTAAAAGAGAGAGATTACTAGATTAGATTTTAGAATCTCAAAAAGAAAGAAAAGAAGGGAGTATACCTATGAACCTCTTTTCCTTTGCACAAATGGGACTAGCTTCACCAAATTTAATGATCAGAGTCTCCTAATATTTAATCCTGCACAAAAAGGTTAGAGTAATAACCAAAAAAAAATTGAAAAATTAAAATAAATTTGTAATTTTTTTAAAAGAATTTTATTAAAGAAAAAGGGGAAAATTTTATAAAAAAAAAGAATCTTAATTTTTGAGAAAAGCAAGGTTTTGACTTGAAAATTGAGAGAAATTGAGGATTTTTGGGTCTACAAAATTCCTCCCAATTGACTGGGGGTGGACCTGCATTTATAGGGATAGTCTAAGGGACAAATGGGAAAATTGGAGGGAATGGCGACACGTGCATGTCCCCCGGTTGGGTTTTCTGCTGGTTCGACTTGTTTGACCTGTTTTGACCCATTTTGAATCTGATTTGAATTATTCAAATTCCAATGTGCTTGTTATTCAGTCTTGGATGATTTAGGAGTGATTCCAAAGTCAAATAAGCAAGTCTTAGGTCCTGGAGCTCCGATTCTTGATTTTTAATTTTTAGCCTCACTATTTTTGGCCCATTCTCTTTTTTTTTCTCATCCGATTTGAGCCTAGTTTGATTTTACAGGTCTATAATTGAATGCCAGATATTTGGAAGTATAAGTTCAATGATTCACTACTTCTCCTTCATCAAAATTGGCTTTGAGCAAAAGGCGATTTTGATGACAATGAATATTAAGAAGAGGTGTTTTATGCCATGTCAGATTATGAGCTGTGCTATATTAGACTTTCGGCTTGTGCTTATGTTTTTGTGCCATGTCAGATTATGAGCTGTGCCATGTAAGACTCTAGGCTCGTGCCATGTCAAATTCTAGGCTCATGCCCGTACCACGTTAAACTTTGTACTATGTCAGATTCTAGGCTTGTGATATTTGCTCGAGTTTGCCATGTATAAGGATATTTATGCTTGTGCAAAAATTGCAACTTGAACCTTGTGAAGGGTAAACATCATATAAGAATATGAAGCTTTTAGGAGGGGGGCCCCCTTAGGTTAAATGAGGTGTTGTCAATGGCTATCGGTTGACATTAAAGGTGAGAATGATCTTGGTGAATTTCAATCAAGACTATCTGTCTGACCTTAATGCTGGAGGTAAAAATGGTTCAATGAATTTCAATCAAGGCTATCCATTTGGCCTTAATGTTGAAAGTGAAATTGGTTTGGTCAATTTCAATCAAGCCTATCTGTCAGGCCTTAATGTTAGAGGTAAAAATGTTCAGTGAATTTCAATTAAGGCTATCCTTTTGGCCTTAATGTTGAAGGTTAAATTAGTTTGGTGAATTTCAATCAAGGCTATCTGTCTAATCTTAATATTATAGATGAAATTGGTTTGGTAAATTTTAATCAAGGCTATCTATCTGGCATTAATGTTAGAGGTGAAATTGGTTTAGTGAATTTCAATCAAGGTTATCTATTCGGCCTTAATGTTAGAGGTAAAAATAGTTTGGTGAATTTCAATCAAGATTATATGTTCGGCCTTAATATTGAGGATAAGAAGTGAATTATTAGAATACAAGGTGAATTTTTATCAGGGTTATCTGTTCAACCTAAACTTTAAGATTCAGAGATTTGGTCCACCTAAGAGGGGGAGATTTGGGAATTCAAACTAGTTTATTTGGCCCTACTATTGGGGAGATTTTGATCAAAGCTATCTTTTCAGCTTTAATGTTAGGAGGTTTGGGATCAAAGAAGGTTATATCTCTAAAAGATGAGGAGTGTAGGAATGTCAGCATGGGTGGCTTGAGTCAGTTTACCTATGGAAAGTTATGGTTAAGGACCAGTCCTTATAAGCAAAGGTCATAGGCAAAGATTAGTCATTATGAGGGTAGGTCAGGTAGGTCCTTAGAATGATAGGTTGGTCTTTCAGAGATTAGGTCAGGTTGTGTAGGTTTTAGATCAGGTCGAGTGTTATCACTTGAAAATTCAGGTTGCAAGGTTTGAGCAAAGAGTACTTAGGGCAGTGGATTCATTTGTTGAGATAACTTAAGCCTAAGAGAATTTACAAGTATTACTAAGGAGGTAGTTTAGCCAAGAAACTTAGGCTTTAATGATGATGGGCCTTAGTTCTGAAGATTTTGCTAAAGACTTTGATAATAATATGCCTAAAAAGCATAATCTTTGGAAAGATGGTATGGTTGATCATTTGAAGAGATAGTAGGCCTTAATCAAGAAGTTAGGGGCCAAGGTATTTTGAAGGAGATAGCTGGAGTGCCACCTTATGAGTTGACTTAGCACGTTGGACACACAGACTGGGAGATGAGAGTAGACTCTAACTAGTTCAAGATTAGACATGATATGGTGATGGTAGAATGAGATACAGAAGGCAAAAATCTCTGAGCAAAAGTGATTGTTTTGACAAACAATTAATAGGGTACAAATGTAGGGAAACATGACTTTGTTGAAAGGTAAAACTAATAGAATGACTACCTTTGAATAAGACAGGACTAACATATTAAATAATGAATCCAATTTGAATGAAACATAGCTTTATCTTGAATTGTTGCTGAGAGTTGATTCTATTCTTTGACTGAGCTGCTCTTGTAAGTTTTCAACTTAGCAATTTCTTTAATTATTTGCTTTAATTTCTGCCTAAGCCGCCTTTTTAGGTTCTCAGCTTAGAGAGCGCTCGCTCTCACTCTTTCTATCTTCTTCTTCTTCTTCTTTTTCTTTTTTTCTTTTTTTTTTTTTTTTTTTTAATTTTGTTGTGGATCCTAACCTCACCCGGGTTAGGCTGCCTACATACCTACATTCTTGATTATCGCTTTGGTTGCCCTTACTCTCTTGAGGATCAGGTCTTAAGTGATCATTGGATCAGAGGTTAGAGTCCTAATTTTCATCCCTTTTTTTTTTTTTATGATTTTGGGTTGGCAAGGCTATTTATTTTGTCTTACTCAGAAAGATATGATCTCTTTGGATCATGGGTTGGATTTTTTATTTTCCTTCCCTTTTCAATTGGCAAGGCTATTTATTTTTCCTTGTTTGTAAAGATGATTGAGGACTACCCCTCAGCTTATAGTGAGGATGAGAGCTTCAGTGTTCTACAAAGTTAGATTGATAGGAGATCAATTCCAAAGAACACTTACATTTGGCAAAAGGGTGTCAACTTAGAGAGAAAAGTGACATGGATGTATACTTAGGGAATCTTAATGTTTCCCAAGGAACTATAAATTTAACGATCATTTATTGTGGCCTTACATTAATGAATTCTTGACCCTTTATATGTGATTTCTTGTTCGCGCAAAAATTCACTGTTTCATTCAAATTGGATAAAAAGAAACACATAAAGAAAGAAATTTAAAAATTTCAAACTTTATTAAAAAAAATGTCATCTTTCTTGAAAATAATAAGAATAAAGTTTATATAAATGACTTTGACACACTCAACAAGATGACTCTAACAAATACACTCAAAAAAGATGACTCTACTAGACAAACTCAAAAAATATGGCAGAGAGACTCAAAAAAGATGACTATGATAGTTAGAAATAAAAATATGACTCTTACTTGAACAATGACTCGTGCTTTAATGACACAGACTATAACTAGTATCCTTCTTGCCTTGTTGAATCACCAAGTAGCTTGAAAGGTTAATGGGTAAAGGAGGTATTTATTGCCAATGAGGTTTTAGATTGACTCTAAATAGTTCAGGTTCAGCTAGAGTCAAAACTCTTCAATGTTGGATACAAGTTCTTCCTTACTATCTAAGTCAATGGTGGTAATCTTTATTTCCTTTGAAGGTGATCTTCAACCTTAGATGCAGTTGCAATCAAAACCTTGAAAATGGGTAGGTGTTATGTTAACAAGGGGTCTCAGTAGTTGGAAAGTAGATTCTTGATGAGGATATCCACTTGTTCTTGCTCGGTTGGTCTGTTTACCTATAAAGCAACTTTGGCCCTCCACCTTGTAAAAAACATGAAGAAGGTCCTATTCAAAAGCTACTTAATGCTTTCAAAATCATTTCTTATAATGTCTAATTCAATATTATAGCGGTACTATTTGAAAAATGACTTGCAAATGTCCTCCCAGGTCTATTTTTAGGTGTCATCTAAGTTAATAAACCATCTTAAGGCAACACCAGTAAACGTTTACTGAAAGAGTTTAGCAAGGAGCTCATTGTTGATACCACGAGGATACATTGCCACTACTTACACATTTAAATGGATCTTAATGTAAGTAGTACCATCAAATTTGTCCAAATTCAACATCTTGAACTTTGGTGGCAACTGGGCATTGGAGTATAGGCTTAACAAACTTGTATCAATCATGTCTCCCCTCTTCTTTAAACTTCTTACTAACATTTCCATGGCTTTTGGTTTGGGAAGGATGTAACACCCTTGAAGTTGTAGACTAACAGAGGCTTAGAAATGGTATCAAAATAAGAGAATATAATAAAAATGTAATAGCAAAAGGATTAGGAATCTAAATCCTATGTCGCATGCAATTACAGAAATCAACACGCTATGCGCATAACCGATAAATCACGATTTTTGAAATTTGAAAAATTCAAGTTTAGGGAAAGTGGATAGAAAAATAAATAAAAATAATATTAGGGACTTAAATTAGTGATTAAAAAATATTATTATACAATAATAGAATAATTAAAGATTGGAAATGGCAATTTTGTAATAAATAACAAAATTTTCATCATTATGTGATGACTCACCATCCAACTCATCAATAAATAAAAAATAAAAAAAAGTCTAAAAAAGCTACTGAATTAGGCATGGAAAAGTGGAAGATGGAGATTTTGCCAAAATTCCAAGTGAATAAAACCAAATAAAAAGAAAATAAAAACTATATAAAGTCTTATGAGAAGATAAACATCATTTTTATACTTTTAACACTTAAAAACCTGCCTAAGCTGAGAACGAATAGAGAGTGGACAGCCAAATGAAGAGAGAAAATGTGAGGGAGAAGAGGAAAGAAGAAAAAAATCCAAGAAAAATCCCAAATCTAACTCCAACCAAGGTAAGAACAATGTTACACTTGCTAGTTTTAAGTATGATATGATTATATTGGTCTGTTTGTTAGTTTTGTTGGTTTGATTGATGATGGATGAAGTTGAGGAAGAGAAGAAAATAAAGGGAATATGTTAATTAGGGAAGGAAGTGGTCATTTGAAGATAGACTAGTGAGGAAATATATAAGATAGAGTGAAAGGAAGGAGATGGCTAGGGTTTGGTGGAAAACCAAATTGCCGGAAATTGAGGTTAAGTTTTGAGAATTCTAGAGTGTGAATTTGTGAATTTGGCAATAATCAAAATAGAAATCATAGCTTAAGATGTGAATTTGGTGATGTAAAAAGGGTTTGATTTAATTCCCAATACATTGAGAGTTATAGGAGTGGAAATAAGGTTGTCCTGCATGTAGGTCAGACTACATTGATGGAATTTGGGACTTAAATTGAGGACCCTAGGATGGGATTTAGACTTGATTTGAAATAGATAAAATGAAGCTTAACTATGTGATATAAAAATTTTATAGCTAAATTCTAAGAGGATAGAGAGTTATGAAACAGTTATCAGGACTGTCTTAGTAGGAAGGATAGTCTAGATTTTAGAGGGTTCAGCCTGAGTTTTAGGAATCTTATGGATAGAATTAGTTTAAGATAAAAGCTAATGAATTGTTATATTATAAGTCAAATTTAATTTTTAAAAAATAATTTAGTTAATTGGATTTGTATATACTAAGATACAATAGAAAGAGTAAAGTGAGCTTAGTAAACCTAGGTAGCATAGTTAGGGCAGACTTTAATAAGTGACCCTAGAAGCTACAGAAATCCAAATATGTTGAATTTTAGATATGTTGGAGAAAAATGTGTTAAAATTTAAATGTATTAAGAACAATGACAATTGGAATAGTGTAACTCATGTTATGGTAGTAATTAGGAGGCCAAGTTAGGATAAAAATCGATAGATCGATATTCAATTTTGATGTTCTAATGAATTTGTGTATAGAAATTTAAACTTAATATATCTAGAAAAAACCAATGGAAGTGAAAAACTTTGAGGGGAGAGAAAATCCTCATATTGAGTAGTAGAAAGGAATTAAAGAAAATAAAGAAAAAGGTGAGTGTACTCTATCTTTTATGTACATGGAATTGTCATTTGCTTCTTTCATTGAATTGTCCATTTTCTTCAATTGATACCTAAATCTTTTGCTCTTGAATATGAATTCTAAATTATTCTTTGAAATTGCATTAAAAACCATATCATATGTTCTTTGACAATGATATTGTACATTGCTCGAATTCCAAGAAAATCCTATTGCCACATTGTTCCATTGTTTTTTGCTAGCTATATTTTAATATTTATTAGTGAATTAAACTTTTCTCATTGTTAATTGAATATTCCTTGGAGTACCAAAAATGGTATAGTGCTATTATCCTTAATGCAGAGATCCCCTTTTTTCGGTGTGAGGAACACTAGGCTTTGTGTGCAATGAAGTAACCATTGCTAGGAGAGATTTTAAATACCCTAGCCATAAGGTCTAGTTAACCTTACGTTATGGTATTGCTCCACAAGAAGAACCCCTGCCACTAGTTTAATATTGATGAGTAGCGATAAAATTTTTTTTGCACTCATCTAATGAATTCAAATTTCTGCTAAACTCTAGTGCAAATGTTATTGGTATTGCCTTCATTGCTATAGTTCTTAATATTATCATTCTTGCCACTAAACCCTAGTGCCAGTGTTATTGATTCCATTGTGAAGCCAAATTGAAGTGAACTGACCCCATATGGATAATTAGAATGCATTCACTGCGTTTTACTCATTCCCCCTTCCCTTTTTTCTTTTATAGGACTACTGGTTAATCAATACAGGTCAAGTTTTGCTATTTGCTTAAAGCTAAAAGTCAATTTAAAGAAAAAGTTTTGCATTTTGATGATTGTATAACTAGTTGTAAGAAAATATATATAATTAAAACTAGTATGATATCTAGATGCTCCATGGTACCTAAGTCTCCTAATTTATTATGCAAATTATTTATATATAAAAATGCTAGTGGAAAATTTAATATAATTATTTTTGTATAAAGTTCTATCAACTCCTAATGTGTGATATTAATCTTGTAAATAAATCATTATATGTGAAAAATATTGGGAGGATTTGTATTATATGGGAAGCTGAGGATATAAGGAAAGAAAATTTTTGGAAGTGTTTTTGGCTTGCAGGTTTTGGTATCCTAGGAATGTTGTGTGTAATGCCAGTATGCTGCCAAGATTATACTGGATTCCTAATGTAATCAGATTCTATGGGTTTTTAGGTGTCTTAAACTTATCCACGCCCTAAAACCATCATATCCCAAAAGTGAGATGTGACACAAGAAGACATCAAACTTAGGATTAGGTATGGTTTCTCTCCTTTAGAAAGGATCTATAGGAAAGGTGGTAACTTGTGGTGGTTTAGTCAGTGCTAGATGGGAGAGTGTATTTGTTCGGAGGATATTAGGTGAGGGAAATGATGGTGGGGTTATATTTTCAGAGATTAGCTTGGAGGAGGAAATAGAAGCATGGGCCTAAACCATGCTTAGATTTTGGTCTAGGTTGAGTGGGACTTGAAATACAAGACTTGGGGTTTAGTTTATACTAACCCAACTTAGCATGGCTTAGACATCATTTAGTATGACCTCTTTTTGGACTTACAATTTGGCCTAAATTCGAGCTACTTGTGTCTTGAACATCTCTTCTTGTTACTTTAATAGCTTGGCCAGAAGCTTATCCATGACATCTTTGTCAAATCCAGTAGATATCTTAGCAACCTTTGAAAGGGAAAAAGAGCTGGATCAGTATCAAGTTTTGAAAAATAAGTATAATGGGTATGACGAACCAAGGACACTAGGTCAAAAAGGAAATAGATGATAGTATTTTTATGCTTAGGTTGATGGTGTGTGGATGAACATGAGGGTGGTATATGATGTTAGCTAGGTCAATATTTAGCTTAGGAGCTAGATCAAAATTTAGCTTAACTTAATAATTTTTAGTTTAGGAGGCTATGTCAAAGTTTAGCTTGAGTTTTAGATTTTAGTTTGAAAGCTAAGTCAAGATTTAGCTTTGGAGAATCAAAATTTAATTTGGAGAGCTAGGTCGGTGTTTAGCTTTCAGAAGCTAGGTCAGCTTTTAGCTTAGGAAGCAAGGTTAGAACTTAGCTTTGGGAATTAGAGTTTAGTTTAGAAAGTTAGGTTACAATTTAGCTTTAGGTAATTAGGTTTGCAATTTAAATATGGTTTACCATAGGCTCAAGGGTGTCTATGAATTTTATGATTGGGGAGATAGGTGTACTATGGATAATGGGTTTGATGGTAGAGTGGATTGGACCATGGGTTTAAACGAGCCATAGACTATAAAAGATGAAGCTAAGTCAGTATTTAGCTTAGTTTAGGACTGTGGATGATGAAGCTAGGTTAGTATTTAGCTTGGCTAAGGAGGATGAACCTAGGTCGATGTTTAGCTTGGGTAAGGAATGTGAAAGATGAAGCTAGGTCAGTATTTAGCTTGTATAAGGATTGAAAAGAGTAGAGCTAGGTTGGTGTTCAACTTGGATAAGGATGAAGGTAACATAGATGGGTTTATTTTTACCATAAGTTTGACATGGGTTTGGATAGAACTAGACCATGGGTTTAGGTGTGAAGATGTTTAGATAGGTTTTAACTCTTCACACAAGGTTCAAGTTATGCATGCATGTATGTATGTATGAATGAAAAATGTTTCATGATAATGATGTACCAAGTTCAGTATTATGGTGCATACAATCCTAAGGGAAGATTCTATGAGTCATTACATGAAAATGTAAGGGTGGCCTAAAGGGAACCCATCATACAAGAGATGCAATATACCTAGTCACATATGAGTGAAAGAGTCGCCGGTGGGGTCTAGTAGTACTTGCATATTTGTTACACCTCTAAAAGGATTAGAGAATACGTCATGTGCTAGATGATTTCACTATCGCTGAGAAGACTTCAGAAAGGTTGCCCCTTCAATGTTATTTTCTGTCATTCGGTTTCCTAAGAAACTAGGGCTTGTATGGACAAGGAGCCCAATGCAGTGATGTTTGAATAAGTTATTTGCATTAAAAAGCCAAACTTTTTGTTTTACTAAAAGTAATCCACTTTTATCTTTTATTTATAAAAAGATTTTGGAGTCCCTAGTAGCGTCGCCAACTGTGAGGCCTTGCCCCAGCACTGAAATACTTTTGGGAATAGCATTACGATTGGAACTCGCTATGAGTTCAAAAAATAAGGTTTGAAAGTTGTAAATTGCAAAAAGTGAGCCACCACTTTAATTTTATTTTATTTGGAGAAAATTAAAGAAAAACCCAAATTTGACCTCAAGATTATATCAATTCACCCAAAAGAAAAGTACTAATCCATAAGTGACCAAAAAGGGCTCAAGGACTAGGTTTTAGTAACAAACAACTAAACTTGTTTTCTTAGTTTGGTTTAGAATTGTAAAGTAGCTTTTAAGATAAAAAGGGAGTTTTTTTTTTTTTTTTTTGTATGCATGATCAATTGTAATATGATGCATGAGACAAATATAAGTCATGCAATGCATGGCAAATAGACAATAACAGTAATAAAAGAAAAGGAAAATAAATCTACTTAAATTATTACAAGTAAAGGAAGATTAAAATCAAGGGAATCTTTCCTCTAGCTCTCATGGATTCTAAAGAAAGCACACCTTCCCTAACTAACTAAAATAAATTATAAAAGAGAAACAAGATATATAAATAGAGAAGACCCATAATAAAATAAAAGGAATAACATAATAAAATAAAAGAACTAGTTGTATCAAAAAATGATTTTACCTATTCTATATGAAGAAGGTGACAGTAGGAAGAAAGTTGTTGGTTTTAGCGGAGTTGGCCTTAGAGCAACATGTCTGTGTATCCCTTTGAATGGGAATCAAATCCCATGCAGTTCTTCCTTCTTGTGAAGGAGGGATTTTATGTTTCAACCTTGTTTATCATGTTTTGATTAATTTTAATATTAGAAATTTGTTAATTAATTCAAATTTTAATTAACAGAATAATGGATCTTGTCATGTTTAGATCCTAAAGAAAGGTAGAAGAGAAAGATTACTATATCAAATTTTAGAATTAAAAAAAAAAAAAAAAGAGAAGAAAGGATTATACCTTTGATCTTCTTTTTCTTTGCATGAATAGGACTAGTTTTACTAGATCTGAGGATCGAAGTCTCCTGAAATTGAACCTCATTCAAAAAGGTTAGAGAAGAAAATAACAAAAAATCGTAATTAAAAAATTAAAATAAATTTGAAATTATTTTTAAAAGAATTTTAGTAAAGAAAAGGGGTAAAATTTTATGAAAAGAATCTTAATTTTTGATAAAAGCAACGTTTTAGCTAAATTGAGAGAAATTAAGGATTTTTAGTTCTAGAAAACTCCTCCTAATTGCTTAGGGTTGGATCTGTATTTAGAGGGAAAGTCTGAGGGATAAAATGAAAAAATCAGAGGGAATAGTGGCACCAGTGATGCCCCAGCAGCATGCCGATGGCTGCAATCTGCTTGACCTGCTTTGACCCATTTCTTATCCAATTTCAATGATTCAAATTGCATTGTACTTATTATTCAGTCCTAGATGATTTAGAAGTGCTTAAATGAGCAAGTCTTAGGTCTTAGAGCTTCGATTCTCGACTTTTCAATTTTTAGCCTATTTCACTATTTTTGGCGTGTTCTCTTTATTTCTCATCCGATTTGAGCCCTGTTTGATTCTATAGATCCATAATTAAATGCTAGACATTTAGAGGTGCAAATTCAAGGGTTCACAGGTTCACAATACTATTATTAGCCTTTCATACTAGTTAAGTCCAACCTAATGAATCTATAAGCATAAGGATTTGAAATTACGAGGTTCAAGCTTGCAATGCTATTTTTGCTAGACAATGTATATGTGGGCTCATAAGTAGAATCCATCTTTGAGGGAAGGGAGTTAACAAGCTGGTAAGGGGATAAAGGCTAAAAGGAGGAAGAAATGAGAAGAATGAGACTACTTCTAGGAGTGAACTTCTCTTATATATGATAGCGCTATGACAATCTCACTCGAATTACAAGGACCTACACATATTAGTACAGTATACCAAGGTCCCTGGCCAAAACCACACATGCAAGTCTATTCTTTATCAATAATATGCATCCAAATTAAACATGTTAGCTATATGTTGCCATATATTTGGTGCTATAAGCACTTAATATCTATAGACCATATTACTCTAGTGGAGAGCCAAGACTTAATTCCTTTAATGGAACATTTTTAGGCTTTAATTTTATTAGGTCTCACTCTACACATTATCCACTTTCAATAAATATGTTTTGAGCATCTAAACATACATTCAAACATATATGATGAATTGAATAATGACAATATAGGATAGATCATGGACTATTTCTATGGGCGTAATTCTTAGCCATAAGCAATCAGATGGGGTTTTAGTGTTCCATTCATTAACAAGTCTTCTTCTCTTTGAGAACTTGTTCTCACTATATATGATCATGTGTTAAGCTCCTTTTGTTCTTGAAATCTCCTTTCATGCTTTTGTTGTGTTACATCTATAATCCTTGGCATACTAAGATGAGATTTACAGCAAATATTTCAAAAGCTCAAAATAAGAAAACATACATACATGCTTCTTAAGTCTATGATCTTTCATCTATGCTAGGACCAATCAATACAAAATCAATCATCATATTGAACATGTATGATCCAAATTTATGTTATTATTACATTAAATATGCCTTTAGTCATTAATATAATCCATGTATGACTTGTTTTGATTGAAAGCTTGAACTAAAAACAAGCGTGCAAGTTAAGAGTTATAAATGCAAAATAGGCAAAAAGCTATTAAAGGGGAGTAATAATGGTTACTTTTGCTTCTGCCTACTATGTACTAAGCTTATAATAAGGGTTATCTAAAAGTAATAGGGGTTACTTTACATGGTAATGGGGCTTGACAATAAATAACAGGGGTTACTTTAACTACTGTCTCATGGGTACCAAGCTAATAATAAGCATTACATAAAAGTAACGGGCATTATTTTAGCTCTATATAATGAATAAAACTCATCCAAACAGGCACCAAATACCCTTAAACTTCATTTTCAACCCAAGTCACATACAAAACAAATAATACATTCATTTTGGCCAAAAATTGGGTGGCTCTAATACCACTTAAGGATGGGGATTACTCATCTAGTGTTCAAAAACAAACATGTAAGCAGAAATGCATTTAAAAAAAATTTTGTTTTACCTATAATCACTTAGCAATTCCTTCATGGAACAACCAATTATTGCCCAAAGCACATCATACAAACACTAAGTTAAAAAAAGGAAAGGTTACCTCTTAAAGTGCAGAAAAATACAATCGCCTCTTACTTTAGCTTTCCAAATGTAGAGCCTTTAGTAGGTCTACTAGTACTCCACCAATTGGACTCCCTTCTTATCTTAGGTTTGCTTCTTTGTTTGTCTCTTTATGGTAGCCCCAAAATGACCTTTGGCATCCTTAGCTTATAAAAAGTAATATGATCTTTATAGCTTTGCCTTTTAGTACTTCTAACTATTACATGCAAAAAGGGATAATCTTGCAAAAGCTTAGAGAAAAAGAAAGGAAGAAGAAAATAATATGACTTACTCTTTCTTCTCACCTTTCTCTTTTAATTCCTTAGCCAAATTTGAAAAGAAGCGGGAGTCTCAAGCCCTCTTTTCTCTTTAACCTTTTTAAATCTCAATAAAGTCCACTATCTCAACTTAGTGGGAGGCAAATGCTAAAGAGTGAATTGACAATACTCAATTCTTTTCTTCCACTATCACTAGATGTCTTGTATAGCTTGATTAAGCCAAACCATTCCAAGACTAGCTAAATACATTATTAAAGCTTAATAAGTAATTGACTAATGATAGATAATAGTCTTCATAAGGATCTAATAGTCTTCATAGAGGATCTCTACATTCTCCACTGACTTAGCCTATAGTTTTTCTTCTTACCATGCATTAGGGGGTTGGGCCCATTGTTTGCACCCAAATTATGTTAGGGTCACTACTCATAAGTACATGAGGTGATCGTAGTTAATAATGAGTACACCTAAGGTCGTATCCCTAATGAGGCAAATGGTTGGTTATTGATTGAATTGCAACAAATCACAAAAAAAAAAAGAAAAAAAAAGAAAGAAAGAAACACTCTGTCACAATGCTTAGTTTGATTATTGGAAAAAGAATTTGAGATTAGGGAAAAGAATTTTGAGTTTGCAAACAAGAATATTAAAGAATGTGTTGTTGTAATCAAATGAGAAATGGCTTCTAAGAAATTCAATTTCACCTTATTTGATGTATTTGATGTTTAGAATGAATGTCTAGGGAAATGCAAATGACTAACATAAAATCACAAATGATTTTAATGGACGTGTCCATCAAATCTAATATATTAAAAATTGAATTAATTATAAACCTAATCATAGGCATGCATAGTGTTTAGTGCATTTCTAATTGGTAAATCCAAGGGTTTAATGCATTTCTTATTGGTAAACCTTAAGTTCATCATCCATGTTGAAGTATTAGGCACTATTCAAGTTAATACTTAATAGTAGTGGCCAGTCACAAGCATATAATCATTAAGCATAGAACAATGACATACATCCTTAAATCGTTCATCTAAACATACAAACACAATCAAATAGGATCCATCTAGTACTCTAGAATAAAAAAAAATTAATTCATAGTAAAAGATAGGAACATAACTTGAATAAAATTAAAAGTAAACATTTTCATATGACTAATGTAAGATAAAATTGCTATTAATAATAAAAAGTTGAGATGAATTTATTTGATGATGGAATTGAGCTTTGGTCCAATCATTTGATAATAAAAAATAATCAGGATCTCAATGAACTATGAATCTAAACTAATAAAATCTGATTGCAAATGGAAAATGTTGTGAGAAAAATGGTGAACTTCTCCCTAGCTTCTTGTTCTCACTCGGTTGCTATCTATTGTATCTACAGCTTAGCAGCTAAAGTAAGATTTTTAAATTAAAACAAAGGAGTCTTAATTCTTTCCCAATCATAAATAAGACAAAACACGCCCATGTTTTATTGTAGCCAAGTCGTGTTTCTTGATTTGCTAAACATGGGGTGTTTTGGACTATCCTAAACCATGTTCCTTGCTGAGTGAAAATAATTCCTCAACATTGCTTAGGCTTCTGCTCATATACTCAAACTTGGGGGCATGTTTCAGCTTTCATCTCCTTTGCTATTAGCTTTGGCAAACATGCCCATGTTTTCAAACAACATGGTGGTGTTTTCATAATTAAGCTTGAAAATTATTCATATTTCATCCTTTTCCACATTTATTTGAAATTTTCCAGCAAAATGCAAAAAATGAAAACAAAAACTAAAAAACAACTAGAAACTGAATTAAAATATGATAAAACAACTAAAAATACTATCCTAAAAACATTGCTATTTTGGTTAGAACACCCATAATACACTAAGAAACAATTAAGCCCACTTTGCATCTTCTATTCCTAAAAGTGGGTTGGGCCCATATTAATATAGCAAGCCAAATAGCCATCTTTTATATCCAAACATAGGTTGGGCCCACATTAATGGAAGAATCTTAGTTTGCCTTTTACACTAAATAATCACAAAACTACTCAATTTAATCCTTGCCACTCACAACTGGTGCAAGCTAGGATTAAGTCTATTGACCTAAAATTCTTGGACCATGCAATTAGTTATGTTAGGAACTGTATAGATTTAACCACTTGCTTTGTCTAATAATCAATGGTGTGATACCGTTTGTGTTTGACTTTTTAGGATTATGTTTGATTAGCAATGAGAAAATATATTATATGAAATATCACAAAAAAGCTTTCTCAATTAATCATGATTAGTTCTCATAAATCATAATTGACACCCCATTATTAGATGCCATAAGTACCTAATTGGATATGAATGTTTGAATTGTTAATCCACATTACATGAAACCAATGATCATAATTACCATTCACTCCAATCCTTTCATCCTAAGATCTGGATCTCGGCCAAGATCATGGAATCATTAAACCCTAATACCAAAACACTATAACCGCATCACAATTCCATTCTTGATAACCTTAGATTCCAAATTGGAAAACCAATTTTCAATTAATCTAAAATACCTTGGTCAAGGATTCTGTATCAAGAAAAGAATATGATAGCGTAGGATCTTAACCTTATTTATTCAGAGGGATGAATTCCATATTAGCTTACTATTTACCTCACTATATAATTAGCTAAGGCCACAACATGCCATATGCCGGTGCATGGCTATTCCTATCATGCAAATAGTAATAAACATTAACCACCTATACATGAGATGATGCATAGAAGGACTATATGTATCATTATAATCTAGATGATGATTGATTGACTAATAGTAAAATCTTATGACAAGATCATCCAGTGACATAATTTGATCACTCATTCAATAAGTATCCACATATTTATCTTGACACCTAGTCAAGTGGATTGTGACTCACCACTACCATACCATTAGTAACCCACACTAACTAAGAAGATAAATAGAGGCAATGGTCTTCTAGACTAGTATGACCTAGAATAAATGTCTTATAACCACGTACATTTTGAAGTACTTATACTATATCAAACTGTCACTTCTACATACATGAAAATAGCTCATCTAACAAGCACTTAAGGATAATATTCTAAATAAACAAAGGAATATCATAAATGAAGAACATATTTCATTTCCATTTAAGGATAAAGTTATAAGTATGTATATACAGGGATGGCTCTCAGGGCATACATTATATTAATACTAACAAAACAAATAAAATTTTCATCCAAAACTCATAGACAAATGCAAAACCTAACCCTGCAAAAGCAACAATTCTAAATCAACATCCATAAATATACCAAACAATCCAAACAGCAGAAGAATCTACCATCAGCAGCAAGAAAAGAAAAGAAATAAAAAAAAAAGACTAACTTGGAAAATTTAGCAATGACAAAAGAATTGAGCAACAGAAAAATGAAAAAATGAAAAGTTAAAATGAAATAAAGGCTATGGATCATTTATATAATTAAATTTAGCGATGGATCTTATTTGAATCTAAAATTGCATTTCCCTAATGTTATTGATATAAGAAAATCAAAATTGGATATATAAACAATTAGATCATTAATTTTAAGAAAGTCATTCCTAAATAAAAAAAAAAAAACTATAATTTTCTTTCATCCATTAAAATGTTAACAATGGATTTGCTACAAAACATTCTATCACTAATTCAATGTTATTTTGTCCTTATTGTTGGTGGCATCACTTTGGCTCCAATATTTAGCGACAAATTTATTTCATCCAAAATCCAACGTTAAATCCATACTCATCTGTCATCATTTACTAATTAAATCTTATTTTGAATTCGTTGCAAGTGATCGCTAATATGTCACAAAATACTGACGAGAATTAGTCCATTGGTGTTTCATATTCTTCTTATAGTGTTATTGTTAAACAAGTGATAAACTATAATTGAAATATAATCCAAAATAATATTTACAAATAAATATAAATAAAATTACAATGACATAAAATAATATAAGGAATAAGAAATGCAAATCGAGGCCTATGTTACACACAGTTTCCTTAAAATAGATTCATCCCTCACTGTCAGTACTTGAGAATTGAATTGATGTCTATCTCCTAGGATACAATGGCAAATAAGTAATTTTAAGCACCACAAAATTACTTGTTCACGAACTAGAACCATGCTAACTTGATCACCAATTGAAAAACCTTGAAAACTTGAGAATTCTTTAAGAATACTTAAAGAGCTTCTAAGAGAAAGTTAAAGAGCAAAATTTTTTAGTGTGTTTGAAGAATGAAAAAAGACCACCTTATATAGGAATGAAGAAGGCTATAATGGGCTCATAAAATATTAAATATTTTACACATAAATATGAGAGTTACAAATGCATAAATTCACCTTTTAAAAGAAATGTTACAAAAGTAATAAACCTATTCAATTTCCATTCATCCATTCATTTTTCTAACAATCCCCCATATGAATGAAAATTGAAAACAAAATTCTAGTGATAAAATTAAATGTTCAATTCCCATAAAGGATAGGTAGGTATAACCCTTTGAACCTTCTATTGTGAAAGTATATTTACTTTACTAGCTAACCAGTAGATGTGATATCTTTGAATTGTTCTACCATTTGTGTAAATGATGACATACTTCACACAAGAACATCTCCAACATAGTTTTGTTCTCATTATTATGTTCATTTTGGCCCTGAATTTACGCCTAGTTCTATGAGAGTTTCTATGAATAGAGCCCAACATGATTCCTTTCGAAGTGGCCCCACTTCTCTCTCATATAGGTGATCTCTTTTAAGAGTAACCCGTATTACTCTGCTCAGATTTTTGAATCAATAGGATCATTAAAAGCATTGCTTAACCTCTTCTTTACTGGCATCACTGTTTTCATCTTAGGAATGGATAGGAGTATGACCCCCACAGTGATCTAACTAAGTTCTTTTAATTAGGTTGTCCATTTGACCCTAGATCTTAAGATCTCTAATCAACTAGGTTGGGTTTTCCTTTATACTAACTTATTGCTTCATGGTCTTTAATCCCATTCCCCTTGATGACTTATCAACTAACTTTCTATTTAACCCTTTGGTTAGCGGATCTGCAATATTATCCTTTGATTTTACATAATCAAATGTGATAATTCCAGTTGAGAGTATTATTTAACGGTATTATGTCTACGACATATATGTCTTAACTTACCATTATACATATTACTTTGTGCTCTTCCAATAGCAGATTAACTATCACAATGAATGCATGTTAATGGCATAGGCCTTTCCCACTTTGGAATATCCTCTAAAAAATTATAAAGCCATTTGGCTTCCTCTCCACATTTGTCTTAGGCAATAAACTCATACTCCATTATGGATCTGGCTATAATAGTTTGTTTAGAGGATTTCCAAGCTACAGCTGCACCTGCTAGAATAAACATATATCCATTAGTAGACTTAAAGTCTTTTATATTAGAGATCTAGTTCGCATCATTGTAGCCTTCTAAGATAGCTAGATATCTAATATAATACAGTCCATAATCACAAGTATATCATAGGTACCTAAGTACTCTTACTATTGCTTTCCAGTGTTCAATTCCTGGATTATTCATGTATCGACTCAATTTACTTAGTGTGTAAGCAATATCTGGTCTTGTACAACTCATTAAGTACATGAGACTGCCTATTACTCTAGCATATTCTACTTGAGATATACTTTCACCACTATTCTTGGATAGATGGAGACTCAAGTCTAATGGGGTTCTAGCCATACTTGAATCATTATTATTAAATTTTTCAAGTATTTTGTCCATATAATGTGTTTAACTTAATGTGAGTCCATCTAACCTTCTTGAAATTTTTATTCCTAAGATCACATCTACTAGTCCCATATCCTTCATGTCAAACCTTGAATTCAATATATTCTTTGTTGACTTGATCATTTTTTCATTACTCTCTACAATAAGCATATCATCAACATATAGACACAGAATGATATAGCCATCATTGGTGTCCCTGACATAAACACACTTATCACACTCATTGATCGTAAATCCATTTATTAGCATAGCACTATCAAATTTTTCATGCCATTGCTTTGGTGCTTATTTCAAGCCATATAATGACTTAACCAATCTGCACACCTTCTTTTTTTGTCCTGAGACAATTAAGCCTTCAGGTTATGTCATGTAGATTTCCTCATCCAATTCTTCATTCAAGAAAGCAATCTTTACATCCATTTGATGTATTTCAAGAATGCATAATGCTACAATAGCAATTATCATCCTAATGGAATTTATCCTTGTTACAGGAGAATATGTATCAAATTAATCCAGGCCTTCCTTTTGTTTGTAACCTTTAATTACAAGTCTAGCCTTATACTTATTAATTGATCCATTTGCTTTCATCTTCTTTTTGAAGATCCACTTAGATCCTAGTGGTTTGCATCCTAGAGGTAAATCCACTAATGCCCAAGTATGATTTCGTATGATGGAATCTACTTCACTTTTAATAGCCTCTTTCTATAAAGGGCCTTCCAAAGAGCTTACTGCTTCTTCATAAGTTTGTCATTCAACTTCAAGCAAATAAGTCAGAAAATCTGGGCCAAAAGATTTTTCTACTCTTGGTCTTTTGCTTCATCTTGGTTCATTTCCAGTTTCATGTCCTTGTTCTTGATTTTGACTATTATTTTGTATAGTCTCATGCATTCATTTGGATGAACTTACACTTTGATTTTGTATAAGTGAGGACAAACTTATATCCCTTGCTAGCTCAAGTCAAGATGAACCCTGTGCTCTTTCAAGCGAAGACAAACTATGTGTTCACTTCGGTGAACAAGCCTCTTCTGAAGATTTGCAAGGAAATACATGTTTAAAGAACGAAGCATTCCTTGACTCCATTATCATGTTTCAGAAATTTAGATTCATACACAAGAAATCTATAAGCACTACTATTATGTGCATAGCCAATAAAAATGCAATCAACTATTTTTGGACCTATTGTCACCTTTTTAGGCATAGGTACAACCACTTTCGCAAGACACCCCCACACTCGTATGTATTTATAAGAAGGCTTTCTTCCTTTTCATAATTCATAAGGGGTTTTGTCTTCTTTCTTTCGAGGCACCTTATTTAAAAGGTAATTAGCTATTAAAACGGCTTCTCCCCATATGTTTTGAGGTAACCCATAACTTATCAGCATTACATTCATCATTTCTTTCAAGGTACAATTCTTTCTTTCAGCCACAACATTAGACTGAGGTGAATAAGGTGCTATGGTTTCATGTATAATTCCATATTGTGCACAAAATTCACCAAATGGTGTTTCACACTCACCACCATGATCACTCCTCAGCACCTTAATCTTCCTATTAAGGATTTTCAACTTCAGTTTTATAGAGTTTGAACTTCTCTATAGCTTCGTCCTTGCTTTTAAGTAGATACACATAATAGTATTTTGTATGATCATCAACAAATGTGATAAAATACTTTTTACCACCTCTTGTTTATACAAATTTTAAATCACGAACATCATTGTGAATTAACTCAAGCGGTTCAGTTTTCCTTTTAATTGATTAGAAAGATGATCTTGTTAATTTTGCCTCAACACAAATTTCACATTTATGTTTTAGATTTATATGGAATTTAGGTATGTGATCCGAGTTAATTAACCTTTTTAAGATATTATAATTAACATGTCCTAGTCTACTATGCCATAAATTAAAAGACTCAAGCAAATAAACTAAAGAGGTATTTTCATTCATATGAGTAATTACAGTTACATTGAGCTTAAACAGCCCATCAAGTGCATACCCTCTGCCCACATACATTCCATTCTTAGACAAAATAACCTTGTTTGACTCAAACATCATGTGAAACCCATGCTTATTAAGCAGCAAACTAGACACTAAGTTCTTGCAAATTTCTAGCACATATAGAACATTATGAGTCAGCTATTTTCTAGTTGTCATTTTCAGCACCACCTCTCCTTCAATAAGGACTTCAGAAGTGGTTGAATTGCACATATATCTCTTTTCTCCAAAAGGTAGAAAACATCTCACATTCTAAGCATATATGCCTTGTAGCATTAGTATCAATCCACCATTCTTTTGGGTTTGACCCAACCAAGTTCACCGCCGATATCACAGCAGCTAGATTGATGTCAGAGACATCTTTTGTAATGTCATCAACCATATTTGCTTCATGGTTTTTCTTCTTCCTCTTAGGCAACCTGTATTTAGAGGATTTGTGACCCATTCTATCACAATTAAAGCATTTGCCTGGGAATTTCTTCTTTGAAACTCCACCTTTGGGTCCCTCATTGGAATCCTTTCTAGATTTGTTTTTCTTCTTCTTCAAACTTGTTACATGTTCGACAATATTTGCCTTTTCTTCTGAAGGTACATATCCCCTCTTTTCTGAACTTCTGTTGTCTTCTTCAATTCGAAGTCTAACAATAAATTCTTTAATGTTCATCTCCTTTCATTTGTGCTTAAGGTAATTTTTGAAATCCTTCCAGCCATGTGGTAGCTTCTTAATGATTATAGCTACTTGGAAGGTTTCACTCAAGTTCATCCCTTCTGCATGAATTTCATGGAGAATTACTTGAAGCTCTTGCACTTGACTCACCACAGTTTTGGAATCTACCATTTTATAGTCTAGGAAATGTCCCACCAGCATCCTTAGATTTATATTTCTAGTCTAAAGATTCCCACAACTACTTAGTAGTCTTCATTGCACTATACACATTGTATAGTGAGTCATGTAGTCCATTCAAGACATAGTTCCTGCACAGAAAGTCAGAATGATACTAAGTATCATAAGTAACTCTCACTTGAACATCCTGCTCATCCTCTTTTAGAGTAGGAGCATCTTCGGTCAGGAACCATACAAGGTTCAATGTGGTCAGATAGAACAACATCTTTTGCTACCACCTTTTAAAGTTCAAGCCGTTAAATTTTTCTGGCTTCTCTCTATGGTTCAGAGATACCGAAATAAGCACAACAAGGGCAGTTCCTTTTGTACCCGACGAGGATGGCACTTGAGCTATGTTCTCAACATGGACAATCTCCATTTCTGAATTAGCAAATTAAACTATTATTTTTCCCCAGAAAGAAAAATAATTTCACCATCTAAATGACACCCTTTAGACAATTCCCAAGAAATGCCAAAGGGGTCACAGTCAAGTTCCACCTAAAACCCAGTCTCCTTAGACAAAATTTCTTAATAGAAATTTTCAAGAAATGCTGGAGGAGTCACAAACAGGTCCCACTTAAAACCCGGTCTCCTTAGACAGAATTTCTAAATTGTGACTACTCAATATATACAAGTGAATAAATCATATTGAGATTATACTCAAAGAATTTGTTTTAAGATTGTTAGACAAGTGATAAACTATAATTGAAATATAATCAAAAATAATATTTATAAATAAATATAAACAAAATCACAATGACACAAAATAATATAAGGAATAAGAAATGCAAACCGAGCCCTATGTTACACACAGTTTCCTTAAAACATATTCGTCCCTCATTGTTGGTACTTGAGGATTGAATTAATGTATGTCTCACAGGATACAATGGCAACTAAGTAATTTTGAGCATCACAAAATTACTTGTTCACAAATTAGAACCGTGCTAACTTTATCACCAATTGAAAAACCTTGAAAACTTGAGAATTTTTTAAGAATACTTAAAAGAGCTTCTAATAGAAAGTTAGAAAGCAAAACTTTTTGGTGTATTTGAAGAATGAAAAAAGACCTCCTTGTATAGAAATGAAGAAAGCTAAAATGGGCTCATAAAATATTAAATATTTTACACATAAATATGAGAGTTACAAATACATAAATTCACCTTTTAAAAGAACTGTTACAAAAGTAATAAACCTATTTAATTTCCATTAATCCATTCATTTATGTCTCATTCAAATGGGGAATTAATATGTCGTAAGCCATGAGTAGTTTTATTAAGCAATACTTGTAAGAAACATTAAATGACAAAAAGAATTTAGGGTTTTACTTGACTATAATTGATTATTTTATTATAATTAATTATTTTATTATATCTTAGTTCTAGTTTCTTGTTATGCTTGGGCTTACTGGCCTTTTCTTGCTTATACTTCTTAAGTCTGGACTTTGCCTTTTTCATTATACTTTTATAAACGAGGGCTTACTCCTTTCTGCTTAAATAATTCTTGACATAAGAAAACTTTGAGAATTTCTCTATAGTCTAAGAAAACAAGAACAAAAGTTTTAAATTTTAGACCATGTTTGGCAACATTTTTATTTTTTGGTTTTTACTTCATTAATCTTAAAATTCACTTTCGGCTTTTTGTTGTTAGTTTTTGAAGATCGTTTCTTTGGGATGACAATCAATAACATTGACAAACAAAAAGTATTAGGACGAAAAAAAGGCAAAACTCAGATTGTACCTGAATTTTAGTTTAAATTTTAATTTAATACTTGTACTTTGATTTTCTTTAATTAAATCCCTTAATTTTAATTTTTAGTCAATTTGCTCTCTTAACTTTATATATTATATATATAATATAATATATTATTTTACATTATATTATATTATATTTATATATTATTTTTATATATAATATATAAAGTTAAATATACTTTATACATATATATATATATATAAGAAAGTATATTTAATAAATATGCATAATGCATATGTTATGTAAAAATAATATATAAATATAATATATGAAATTAGTTTTAGCCTGTAATAAAATAAAATAAATTTAATATAATTTTTAACTATGTTAATTTCTAATAAGCACCTCACGATCCTTTGCTTATAAAATTTTTTAGCTTCATGCCACTCCTCTTTACCATACTTAAGGGTCTTTTCAGTTCATCAATACTTGGGCTATTACACTTAAGTCCAAACCAAAGCAAAATAAAGAAATCAATTTCTACAAAAAATCATTATTGATTCTCTCCCTTTAAACCTAAATTAATCACTATTCTCTTTCTTTTTTCAAGTTTTTTTTACAATTGCTTCACTGCTAGGAGCTATCTTTCTTTCTTTCTTTCTTTCTTTCTTTCTTTCTTTTTTATATATAGTTTTTCAAACCATCAGAGCAAATATATTGAAATGGAGAGAAATTTATGTGCAATTTTCGCTCTAATGGTGAGGGATAGTCACTGAAATTCAGCTAAATCCTTGTTGTTGTTGTTAATCCTTTTTGCTGGAATAGGTTATTTGAAGTTGGGATAAAATTTGAAAATCTTTTATGGTCGTGAGTTAATGTTGATTTTATGAGTTTCTAAAACGTTTAATTTGGAAAATTATGGAGAACCAAGAAAAATTTTGGCTTTTGGTTTTTTATTATTATAAGATGAATATAGTAGAGAAATTAGAACCCGAATGAGTGAAGTGGAGACCATGTTGGATGGGGAGTATTTGAAAGAAAAGAAAGTGTAAGAAAGCAAGGATAAAAAGGCGAGAAAGGAAATCTAACTGACTTTCAGAGTTTTTTTTTTTTAATTAAAAGTTTACAAGAATTAAATATCATAATGGTGCAATCGAAATGGGTTAGATTTTTTTTTTTTAATTAAAAAAAAGGACATAATCACATTCTTGAACAAAATATTATAAGAAAAACTCTAATATTTCTTAAACACAATATTATAAGAAAAACTCCAATATTTTTTTACTTTGATACAAAGATAATTTATTTTTTTTTATTTCTTATATTTGAATAGTTCCAATCTCTATTGATACAAAATATATTTTTAAGTGTAATGATTAATCTAATTAATAAATTTTATTTAATTATTTAAAAATAAACTTGAAAATAGATTTTTAAGATTTTGAAATTCTATTTCATTTAGATTTCAACTCTAAAGTGTATCAAACAAAGCCAAAGGAAAAGAAGTGGAAGAGAGTATGTGCAAGCAACAAATAGCTTCTATGTTTTCTTGCAGGGGAACTACCAATTTACAGGAGCTTGGACGGGCAAATGAGACCAAAAAGATTAACTTTGAACGACATGTGGATGGTGACGACTGTGAGATGCTCAACAGTGAGCCTTGTAATAACCTTTTTTTTTTTTTTGCCAAGTGTAATAGCCTTACCTATAGTTAATTTGATTCTTTTATTAATTTATTTAAAAAAAGTTGAATTTTAAATTTATAAAAACTTGCAATCATACATGTATACGTTTTTATTTATTTATTTATTTATTATGTTAATTTTGTAGCTGAAGCCGAAATTTTGCAATGAAGATCAATTATGGCCCATAAAATATGAAATCGGGTATCTTGCCCATAAACACTTTGATGTACTTCATAAATATTATGAAAGGCCCCGCATAAAGTGTAGGGCATAAGAACAAAACCTACCAACCTACAAGGACTATTTTTCTTGGTGCAATTATAAAATAAATAATGTAAAAAACATATAAAATATAGTCAGCATAATTAGATTGGTTCGAGCTAGTTTAGGTTTGAATTGAATCACTTCCTAATATTGTTAGATCATACTATGTACTAGATTGACTTGTTAAATTTTAAATATAAATTTGAAAGAATTGATTTTAAAAGTCAACTTATTAAAATTGAAGAATTTATTTTTATATTAATCACTTAATATGTTCATATTTAATAAATATGATATATTTTTTCATATTATCTTCTTGTATTTAATTAGTGTGAGATATTTTTTTTATTAAAATAATTGAATAAAGCTCACATTGGGTAAGAATTGAATTAAACTAAATCTGGAATATACCAAAAATTAAAAAAAATTTAAGTTTTTGTCCGAATTATGATAGAACATGAAAAAAATATAATAGAACAGAAGGTGGGTGTAATGATCGATTAAATTATAATGTCATATCAAGTTTTTAATATAAATTTTAAAAAATTAATTTTAAAAGTTAACTTATTAAAATTAAAAAGTTCATTTATTTATTAATTAATATTTATATTTAATCAATGTCAAATATTTTCTCATATTATATTTTTAACATGACTTTCAAATATATATATATATATATATATATATATAAATGAAATGGTATCTTTTTTTTACTAATTTATAAAAAAAATTAAAATTTGTAGAAAAATTATTTTTTACTAATTTATTTTGAGTCAAATAAATTTTGAATCGGGTAAATAAATACCATGTATTAATTTGTATATTAACCCTAAAGAGTAGTTTTAATTTGCGGAAGGAGGAGTTGGATTTTGAGAAGACTATAAACTATAAAGAGACAAACACAACAAATTCTTATATATAATCGAAATCGTAGAACAAAATAATTAATAAAATAAAATGTTATCATGAACGTGCAATTATTCTGTAACCGTTGAACCGGCTGCTGCCGGTGGACGCGGAAATCGTACTCACTTGAGTACGGTATGGGACGGTGGCGGTGGACTGAAAATTAATTGACAAAGATTTTTTTTTATAATAATAATAATAATAAAAGTTTAAAAAGAAAAAGGTAAAAAAATGGGAAAAAATTAGTGATAATGGAAGACAAGTTTGTATTAGCTTGATCCAGCTGTTTCTTCATTTCTTTGACTACAAATTCAAACCATTTAGCTCTATTTGCTTTTTTTATTTTGCATGTTAGGTTAACCATTAAATCATGTCATTGTCACCTTAGATTATACATGGTGTGGACAAAATTTTTCTACTTCATTTTCTTTTTCACATTGTTAATTTCTAAAGTATCTTTGGATAACAATTTATAAAAATTAATACGTAATATTATTTTACTATAACATGAATAATAAAAAAAAATATTTAGATTTAAAATTTTATCAAAATTAAAATATATATTTATCATCAAATTAACTTCGAAAATGTAATTTTTAACTTTTTTTTATGATTTGCAAAAATATATCCGTTTATTTTCTATATAATTATTATTTTTAATTATAAATTAAAATCTTATATTAATTTTAATTTTAGTTTATTTTAAATGATAATCTAATATAAATAAACTAATTTTTATATATAATTAAACTAATGTTTTCTACTTCATTTTCTTTTTCACATTGTTAATTTCTAAAGTATCTTTGGATAACAATTTATAAAAATTAATACGTAATATTATTTTACTATAACATGAATAATAAAAAAAAATATTTAGATTTAAAATTTTATCAAAATTAAAATATATATTTATCATCAAATTAACTTCGAAAATGTAATTTTTAACTTTTTTTTATGATTTGCAAAAATATATCCGTTTATTTTCTATATAATTATTATTTTTAATTATAAATTAAAATCTTATATTAATTTTAATTTTAGTTTATTTTAAATGATAATCTAATATAAATAAACTAATTTTTATATATAATTAAACTAATGAATTTTTAATATAATAGTACTGCGATCATTTTTAAAGTCATGAATTTTTAAATTCAAGTGTAAATGAAACTCAACTTAAAAAAAAATAAAAATAAATCTTTTTTTCAAATAAAAAAATAAAAATAAACTTTTGCATAAAATATTTAATGTATTTTATGGCAGTACTCTATCTTCGAGATCATCATATTGTAGATTGTAAAATAAAATCTAGATTCTAGGATATAATATAATTTTTATTTTATTTTATTTTTTTAGTAAGAAGGATATAATAATATTATATATGCACATGAAAAAGATCACGTGGAAAACGTAGGTGGGGGTAGCCTCATTGGGAATGGCAAATAAACATTCCTACGGGCACTTAACTGGCAGAGCCGGAGAGGGTTTTCTTTTTTATTATTATTATTTTTTATTTTTTTATAAAAAGGAAAAATAAAAATAGAAAAATTCTAAGGAAATTCAAAACTAGATACCAGATATGCTAAAAAACAGAGGCCGGATAAACAGGTCAAATTTACTGCCACGTGGCACTAAACCGCGTTATGGACAGTAACACTTTCGTCATGCGAGCAAAGTGGACCAGTGTGCCTCACTATACTTCAATTATATATATATATATATATATATATTAGCTTGATTATATTTATTACATGTTGATAAAATTAAAATTTTCAATATAAATTATTTATTTGGCTCTCATGAATTAGGGACGAAGCCAAGATCATTTCGTTGAAGGACAAAAAATATACTATTAATATGTAAAAGTTTAAGTTCAAAATAATTTCACTTTTATTAGAGTTTAAATTCACAATTTTATTTTTTAAAATATCTATAAATCAAAATTGATTGGTAAAAAATAATCATTTAAATAATTAATATTGTGTATATAATTGATAATTGTACATTATTATTGATCCAACAGCATAAATAGATTATTAAAATGTTAACACAACAAAAAACAAAACAAAAACAAAAAAGTAAGGGCTTGCTTTTTTCTTTTTTTTTTTATCATCTATTATATGTTTTAAATTTTTAATATAGATTTGAAAGAATCAACTTTAAAAATTAGTTATTAATGTTTGGGAGTTTATTTCTATATTAATTATTTAATATATTTTTAATTAATCAATATGGGATTATACACTTAATAGATTCTCTCAAGTGACAACTGGGTGAAAATAATTTATTTTTATTAAGTTCAATTGACACTTACAATTTATAATAAGAACTGGGTATTTGAAAGAAACTCTCAACGGATAAAATAAGAAATCCTCCACTAGTAAGACAATTGAAAAAAATCATCCACGGGCAAGAAATTAAAAGAAATCTTTTACAGGCAAGAAATTAAAATTTCAATCCGAATTATGATAGAACATGAGGTAATACGAGAATCGATTAAACTCTGATATCATATTAAATTTTTAATATAAATTTGAAAAAATCAACCTTAAAAATTAGTTATTAAGATTGAGAAGTCAATTTTTATATTAATCACTTAATATGTTTTTAATTAATTAATGTAGAAGTATATTCTTAATAATGTGACATACACACATCTTATTAAAATTATACAAAATATTCATTATAATTTAGAAAAAAATAAATTTACAAGCCTGCGCCTTCCAAAAATTTTGTGAAGAAACACATTTATTTTATCGTAAAAAAAAATCTTAAATAAAAAACTATTAATAAAATTTTCAATTTCTTGTAGTGTAAAAGTGAACATTTGACTATTGGTTTACTATAGTTGAGTTATAAAATATTAAGCTATGACTTTAGGTTTTAATTAACTTTTAACAGTTGAAAAATTTGCACGTTTGACAATGACAAGAAATTTTCTTGGTGAATTTTACATTCAACTGCTTCCAGTTATGGTATGAATTATAACAGAGTAAAAAGTCAAGAGAACATGTGTTCAAAACTGAATCATTAATTTTTTCAGGGAACTCCCGTTTAACGACTTTACATAAACAGAGTTTAACTTGACAGTAATTAAGTATTTGTTGGATAAAATTTTAAGTTGAAGTATTCTCTTGTTGTAAACTTTGAAAAAAAAAAAAAAGGCTTTAATGAGTCTTATTATTAGCAAATTAATCTATGACATAATATAAATTACTATAATATTGAGTTTATTTCTTTCTAAAGTTGACATATTAAAAATTAAAATCATTGCAAGAAAGTGCATTTTATGCATGTGGCTCAATAACATGAAGGACAACAGCATAGGATAATAAGGTTAATGCTATTAATTATGCAGAAGACATGGAATGAATGTCCAACTATATATATGTATGTATGCCTCTACCCATCAGATGTGATCTGATTAATTTTCTCATCCTTTTTAACGAGTAACAAGTAGGTGATCTTCATAATTATCACTAATTTGGTGAGAGATATTAAAGAGAAAGACTACTCCATATAATGTAGCCACTATGTTTCTATGAGTTGAAAAAAAATATATATATATGCTTCTTGTTGCTTATTGCCCTAAAAGTTTTCTCCAATGGAAATGAAAAGAGGGATAATAATAATAATAAATTAAGGATTTTTTTTTCTGCTTATTGGATATGTTATCCACTCCAATTATAAATTAAGGATCAATTTTAATGATGAATTAGTGACACCACAATAATTTTTAAAAAATGAAAGATTTTAAGTTCAATCCCAACGGAAGAAGAATTTATTAAAAAAAAAATCAATTCTAAAGTATGTAATAAACAATTTGAAGTGGTTGTTACCATATTAATTTATGTCATATCCAAGTATAGTGTTAATAGAATTTGAAATTTTCATTTTATTTTTTGAGAATATGCTTCCATCTCAGTCTCATTTATATATCAAATTGTTTGTAAACACCAATGCTTAAGAGGTTAAAAATATTTTATAAAAACATATTATAATAACTAGTCCCTTTATACATATATATGAGTGAAGCTATTCATAATTGAATATTCAAATTCAGTGACAAAAATGTTCACATACAATTTAGTTTTAATTGGCTCAATTTTGAATTTAAATATGTTTAATGTAAAAAATAATTTATTAATTCAAACTAAATTAAAATAATTTGAACTAGTTGGAGTTTTAATTCCCATTTTGCTGATAAAAAAATTTGGATTTTTAATTTCATATTAATAATAAAACTCACTTAACATTTTAATGGTAATTGACTAGAATATTTCTAATATTCCATTAGATTGAGTTTGGGTGTAAAAAATAAAACCTCATGCATCAAAGTTAGATTAAATTTCAATTCTCATTTTTTTTTCTACGTACTTAATTTGAGTTCAAATGGTACATCGTTCTTCTTTTTATTGAAGAATAAATAGTACGTATTGTTCTTAACTATACATTCATCGCTCATATCACCTATCAATCTCTTCATATGATGATAATTATGAAATTAACTATCCTAGCCAGTTTATTTATTTATTTATTATAGCAATAAGTGGTATCATAAATTTTAATTTTTGTGCATTGTATTAAATTCATTTATTTTATCCTATCAAAAATAAATTGTTCATACTAAGAGACTAAAAGATCCGTAAATAAAAAAAAACTTTATTATGATTTGACTTAATAATGGAATCTTGATCAACAAGAAAAAAAATAAATTTTTTTTACCAATCAAACTAACTGTTAAGATTTCTAACAAGTTAATTTGATTAAAGGCAAAATGTCCATATATAGCAAATAAATTTTGGTATGATAATATAAAAAGTACTTGTTTATATCTAATCTTCATATACTCAATAAATAAAATTCAAAAAAATTATCCACTTGAAATTATCTTATGTATTTTAAGTGGAAAGACATGTATACAAGAAATTTTTTAAGTGAATTAAGTTTATCACTTCATATTATGAACTACTAATTATCAAATTACATATCAACACTTTAATTACAATACATACTTCATAATTCAGATATTATTTATCATGTAATAATTATGTTATTACATTGAATAGGTGTAGATGTCAATGCAGGCAGGCAAGTATTTCCTGTAATAATACTTGCATTTGTCTTCAATCCAATACTAAGGCAAATTCCATACGTGTGTATTATCATTATTATTAATAATTTCTGCTAATTAAAAAAAAAAAAAAAAAAAAAAAAGAGCCAACGTGGCAATATATATGATGGTGTCAAGGAAGACCAAAGAAAAAAAAGTACATGCAATGCATTGCCATTGCCAGCATCTTCCCACTCACTTTACGTAGTTACATGGAAGCTGCTTACTCTTCTCTTCTCCTCAACAAAACTTCTCCGTTTTCCAATCACTCCCATAATCCTCCATACATCTATATAATCACGCTCACTCTCTCTGACCCAAACCTGCTTCAAAAGCTACTACATATATTCATACTCTACTCTCTTCTCTTCTCTTCTCTTCTCTTCTCCACTACTACTCAAACTACAATGGAAGATAATGGCCTTGCTCCACCCAGATATCGGGGCATCCGGCAAAGAAAATGGGGAAAATGGGTATCTGAAATCCGAGAGCCTGGTAAAAAAACACGCATTTGGTTAGGGAGTTATGAGTTGCCGGAGATGGCTGCTGCAGCTTATGATGTGGCAGCATTGCATTTTAGAGGACGTGGAGCTCACTTGAACTTCCCAGAATTGGTGGATACTCTACCTAAGCCGGCGAGTTCTAGTGCAGAGGATGTACAAATGGCAGCACAAGAAGCGGCTATGAAGTTTAGGAATAGGAGACCGATTATGAAATGTTCGGAGGTCGTTGGTAGTTGTTCCGGTGGCGGTGGCGTTGGTGTTGGTGGTAGTGGTGGTTTGGGTCCTGTAAGAATTGGACTGTCACCTAGTCAGATTCAAGCTATCAATGAAACACCATTGGATTCACCTAAAATGTGGATGGAATTGGCTGGAGCTCTTTTATTAGCTGAGCCTACAGTTTGGCAGGATGTTGATAATTTTCATTTCAATGAATCAGAGGAAATTCAAGATACTTCCATTTGGGATTACTAATTAACAGTTGAGTTCTCATGTTCAAATCTCACCAGAGTAATAATTTTCCTCTCTTAATACTCAAAAATTAACAAATTTAAAATCATTAACAATTTATAAAAAATTTTCAATTATGAAAAAATAATTTAAAATGTTAATTTCGTAAATTTTATCTAAAGTATATCAAGTGGCATAATCATTACCCTAAGTGATGTAAGCAAGAAAAAGAGACATAAGTCAGAATCATTTTTGCAGGGTTGTATTATTATCATTATTATTTAAAAAAAAAATTAATTATTAGGGCCCTGTTTTATACATTGAAGGAGCTAGCTGCGTGTTTTTTTTTTCTCTACCTCATTTGATGTGTAAAATGTATTCTAGTTCTAGGGTCCAAATGCTATATATATATAAAGATAAATTTTGTTAATGTTTAAATATAATATCTATAGCATTTTGTTCTACTTAATCCCCATTCATGCATACATTGCTTCAATTTTGACCAATTCTCAATATATATGTATGGTCTAATATAGTTTAAGAATTGATAAAGTGATTGTGACATTAGGAAAATAATAGTGATGTAAATTAAAGAAAGTTGCAATACTTATATATATATATATATATATATATATATATATATATATATATATATATATATATATATATATATATATATATATATATAAACCTCAATTATGAGAAGAAGATGGATGGAAATTGTAACCACCAAAAGTAGGACCTTAAAGTCAATGTATTTAATAGTTATTATTTTTATGGTGGTGGGTATAGTAATTCTACTGAATTTTTGGTGTATATATATATATATATATATATATATATATATATATATATATATATATATATATATATGCGCTCTCGTAAAAAATAAAGGTAGATAATTCAAAAAAAAAAAATTAGAATGTACCTATATATAAAAAATATATAATGAGAATGAGAAAATACATAAAAAAATAGTAAAATACAAAGGTGTGAATAAATATAGAAAGTAAATAAATATTTGTAATTTGAAAGTTTAATTATAAAATATTTAAAATTGTAATTATAAAATATAATTAAAAATACAAAAATATATAATAAATTATATTCATATTTCGTAAAAAAATAACAATATCGAAGTGGGACATAATATGGTAAACGTTGTCGCATTTCGTAAATCGTAATGTCAAACAACTTGCTCATTTTCTATGGCTGTTATTATTATTTGAAGTTTTATAATAAGAGAGAAAAAATTTCCCAAGGTGGATCCTACTGACAGACTCAGCTGGATAGTGAAGTGTATTCACTCCATTGCACTCTTCTAGCTACTTGTATTTGTCAGTAGCTTTCAGTTCCAGGGCCTGATTGCCTTGAAGTTATAACTTTAGATAGAGTTCCTTTTCTGAGTCTTTTTTTTTTTAAATGATAAATTATTGTATACTATTATTACTAACTTACTAGTTTAATAAATATTAATGAGCATGCAGTAACCATTAAGGGAATTTAATTTCTTATGAGGGTATTCGTTCCCCAAGTTGTTTTGGCAATCAATTTGTTCCAATTAAAATGTATGTACAATTTGAGGGAAAATGAGTCAGAAAGAAGGTGGAGAAGGAAAATATTTTGTCCCACATAGCGTTGTTAAGATGGAAGGAAAAATGAGAAAAAGGATCCTTTCATTTATTGTCTCACCTTCTTTTTTCTTGGTATTAATTTGCTCCTTAAATTAGAGAATCTCATGTTGGGATATCAACTCAAGTCTCACATCGGAAAAATAAGGAAGAATGATTTTGAATATAAATGTCCACTCAACTCTATTAGTATGAGACCTTTTGAGAGGAGCTCAAAAACAAATTCGTGCGGGCTTGGCCCAAAACGGACAATATCAAACTAATGTGGAGTTTTCGGTGGTGTTCGCGGTCCCAACAAGTGGTATCAGAGCCTAGGTTTAGAAATAGAGCGGGTGGTGGACTGCGTTGTGTGTGGGAAGCCCCCTCGGTGTAACCTCGCGATTGAAGATCTGTGTTCGGTGACTTGTGTCGAAAGTCTTCCTGATATAGTGGTGGTCAGGCGGCGTGTCCCGTTGGTTGATAAACGGCGGTACAAGACAAATGGAATGGATTATCGCTGGAGGGGAGGGCCATGAGCAGCTGTGTGGTCTTTGGTTTGAGGGGAGGATTATTGGGATATCAACTCAAGTCTCACATCGGAAAAATAAGAAAGAATAACCTTGAATATAAGTGTCCACCCAACTCTATTAGTATGAGGCCTTTTGGGAGGAGCCCAAAAACAAATCTGTGCGGGCTTGGCCCAAAGCGGACAATATCATACTAATGTGGAGTTTTCAGTGGTGTTCGCAGTCCCAACATCTCAAACCAAATAGATCAAGAGAATAATTTTTTTTATTTCTATTTTCCTCATTGTTTTAAACATTTGAAACTTACTTTTCTTCCTTATTTCTTTCATCTCTATTTATTTTCCTTCTTATCTTCTCTCATTTCTATGTTTTGTGTTTTCAAATCAAGTGTTAAGGTGAAAGCGTAAAATAATGAAACTTTTACTTCTATTGTATTTTTATAAGTAATTCATTGAGTACGCAAATTAATAATGTCTATTATTTTTTTAGAATATCTTAAAATATTTATCTATTTTAAAGATAGAGATGTTTGTTAATTTTATTTTCATTAATTGAAAAGTGTGATACTTGTATATTTTTAAAATTAATAAAAAATAGTAATAAACGAGTAGAAAAGTATAAATGTAAAAAAATAATAAAATTTATAAATTGTTAATTAATTAATGATATTTTTTTAAATTATGTGAAAAAAAAAAACCATTTTTTTAGAATAAAAGTATTAAGTGTTTAGTTTAGTTACTGTAAACTAGCTGGTAGTTTTTTTTGACTCTTATAAGCTAGATGCCTAGATCAACCCTTTGATTAAAAAAAAAATTTATGTTGTTGGGAGACTAAATTAGCTGCTGATTTTAAAAAGCTCAGTTTTAGATTTTCCTGATAACTGACAATTATTTTAAATTTATAAAATCTTAGCCCTATAAATTAATTATTACTAATAGATTTTTTTTTTCAAATTAATTTTTATATAACTATTATAATAATTAATTATTACAATATTAAAAAAATATTTGTACAAATTAACATAGTCTTGCTTAAAAGAAAAAATACAGACATATAAAAAATAATCGTATATAATTTTTCAACTATTAATTCATGATTCTTAGAGTTTATTTTACACCTTAAAAAAGAAGAATAACTAAAATATGATAACATATATAAAAAAAAAAAAAAAAAAAAAAAAAACATACCCTTAATCATCATTTAACATTTTCACAATAATAACTAGAAATATTTACCAAATGATCATATTTTTTAATTATCATCCATCAGCTACCAATTATCCATAACAAATTATCAACTATCAACAATAGCTAATCCAAACAAATCCTAACTCAAAATTGATTTTTTTTAATTCTTTTTTGAGTGTGAAAGTGAAGATTTTGTATTTATTAAAACTCTAGAAGGAAGTTTTCACTCGATCCACAAACTTGGCTCAAATTCATCAGTTTAATAATGTAAAATATCGGACAGAATAACTGATGAAAATTAGAGAAAACAAGTTGTATTTTCTGTGTATTTAATATACAATAATGAATACATATATATAGAGTTATCTGACACATTTAGAGACGTGATTAGTGGACTGCTCTTGACTACAATGAAAGCTGCATATGGGACGATTTGAATTATATACAGGCTGCACATGTTTGATAGATTGAATTTTGGATTTCTTCTTGATCATTTGACTTTCATTAACAAATAAGACATTGATGTGAAATTTGAAATAATTGGAATTTGAATTATCAAAATATGTTGAGAATTAATTCACATAATATGTTGAATCTTCTGTGTGTGATTCATTTGGCTTGAACCGAGACGTATCGGCCTAACTCTAAATCTATTAATAAAAAAAAAAAAAAAAGATAAATTTCAAATTTTTTTTAAACAAAAAGAAAAAATTGTGATATTGAGGAATTGAACTCCTTTCCTTTAAGGGGATTTCAATTACCCACAATTTCTTTCTAACAGTATTACTTATTAGACCATATTATAATACAATTTATACATTTTATATACAATATTTTAAAGAAAATTTTATACAATATATATTATATGGCAATTTTTAATTAATTATTAAATATAAAACTTTAAATGAATCGAACATCAAATATACGGAATATATTGTTAAAATATTGTTTAATTAATAACAAATAAAATATATATAACATGAAGATATATAACATTATCTGGAAGATAATATATATGACAATAATGATAAATTTTGGTTTGTAAATAAAACTAATATTTTTACTATCAGTTTATTTTATATTTTTTCATATTAGAATTAGACAAAAGTGACAAATTGATCTTTCAATTTTTTTTGTCTAGGACAATTAAGGACAAATTAACTTTTTTGGGCCAAAAAGTCCTAAAACTTACCATGAAGAGACAAAAAAAAAAAAGGATAATATGGACTTTTTAAACACAATTAATCTTGAACTTGATCAAATTGAATAGTTAAGCCCTTATATTTTTTTGTATTTTAAAAAATATCAATCTTACTCTTTATTAACTAACACAAAAAAACAAAAAAAAAATTCTCATTTGTTATCATTTTCTATTTTTTGTTTTTTATTTTTTAAAAACAAAAAATAAGATTTTAAAAACCATAACTTCTTTTTTTTGCTTTCTATTTTCTGTTTTCACAATGTTTCTAGATAAATATGAAAGAAATAAAAAATAATTTTTTAAAAATATTTTCTAATACTACTTATTTATTTTTAAATTAAAAAAAAATAAAAAACTGCAATGATATCAAATCCCCCAATATTGTAAGATTTTTTATATACAACTTTAATTATAATTTATTGAGAATGTGATTTTTATTTAAAATATATAAATTTTTTATATGTTTTAATTTATAAAATGTCAAAATTATTATATTTTTATTATTTATTGTTTTCATATTTTGCATAAAAAGACTTAAGTGTCAAATATGTTTTCGAACTTGCCGCAAGTGAACAAAAAAGAATAATATGAACTTTTTGAATGCAATTGACTTTGAATTTGATGGGATTGGACAATTAAATCATTTTATTTTTATATTTTAAAATACCAATTTTACCATTTAATAATTAACACAGATAAATAAAGGCAAAAATAAAAAATCTAAAACTCCAAAAATTCTTATATACAACCTTAATTTTAATATTTTAGTTTTATAAATCTAGGGAACTAATATAATTAAATTAAATAACATAAATAATCTATTATTATAAATAACTTATAAAAGTTTAATTATAACAGTTTATTTTTATCAAATTTATAAAAATTAATTTAATTTTAATTCTATCAATTTATTTATTTATTTATTTCGTAAATTTAATTAATTAAGTCTTTTAATTTAATTATAATAGTTTATTTAATCAAATTTATAAAATTAATTTAAATATTTTATAAATTTTATTATTTAATTTATTTCTTAAATTTTATTAATTAAGTTATTTAATTTAATTATAATAGTTCACTAAATTCATAACTTTAAAAAATTATAATTAAGGTTGTCTATAAGAAATCTTACAGTAATAGATTTTTTATTTTCTCTTTATTTACTTATGTTAGTTAATAAATGATAAGACTGATATTTTTAAAATATAAAAATAAAAAATTACTTAATTATTCAATTTTATCAAATTCAGGATTAATTGTCTAAAAAGTTCATATTTTCTTTTTTTCGTCCCTTCATGGTAAGTTTTGGAATTCTTTATTCAAAAAATTTAATTGTTCTTAATTGTCCGGATGGTAGCGTTAAAAGAGCAATTTGTCACTTTTGCCTAAAATTTTGCTATTTTAACTGCCTTAAAAAAAAAAAAAAGACTAAATATTTATAAAAAAAAGGTCAAAAATATTATGTAATATATATATATATATATATATATATATATATATATATATATATATATATATATATATATATATATATATATATATATATATGTAAAGTAAAAGAACACAAGAATAGAGAAGAAGAATAATAACTTTGTATTACTTTTTGGTGTATTCAACAATGTTAAAAGTCCCTCTATTTATAAGATAAGATTAATATAAGTTACAAGACAATTAACTTAAGAAATCAATTACAATAAAGAATATGTAATTTAATGTAATAAAAGGATGAGTTATAGGATTCTAAAAGTCATGAGTTATAGACATCCATTATAATTTATTCATAATACTCTCCCTTGGATGTCTATCCTTACAAAGAATATGCCTCATTAAAACCTTACTAGTAAAAACCCAGTGGAAAAAAAAAAACTAGTGAAGGAAAAATAGTACAATATTCTTGCATGCGAATAGTACACTGCCTCATTAAAAACCTTACCAGAAAAACCCAATGGGACAAGACTTTTGGTTAAGGAAAAAAGAGTACAGTGCTAAACTCCTCCTATTTGTAATATCACTTAAGATCTTTGAGACAACGCATTCCAATATTGTGAACTAATTTCTTAAATGTTGCAGTAGGTAATGCCTTAGTGAACAAATCTGTTAGATTATCACTTGAACGAATTTGTTGAATACTAATCTCGCCATTATTTTGAAGATCATGTGTAAAGAAGAATTTTGGTGAAATATGCTTTATTCTGTCTCCTTTAATATATCCTTCTTTTAATTGAGCAATATAAGCTGCGTTATCTTCATAAATTTTTGTTGGGATTTCTTTATCTGAATATCGACCACACATTTCTTGAATATGTTGAGTTATTGATCTTAGCCAAACACATCCTCGGCTTGCTTCATGAACTGCTATTATCTCTGCATGATTTGATGAAGTAGCAACTATTGTTTGCTTTGTAGAACGCCAAAATATAGTTGTATTACCATATGCGAATAAATAATCCGTTTGAGATCGAGCTTTGTGTGGATCAGATAAATATCCTGCATCTGCATAACCAACTAATTGAGGTCTAGATTCATTTGTATATAATAAACCCAAATCAATTGTTCCTTGAAGATATCGCAATATGTGCTTAATACCATTCCAATGTCTTTGGGTTGGTGAAGAACTATATCTTGCTAGCAAATTGACAGGAAAAGCAATGTCAAGCCGTGTATTATTAGCAAGATACATCAATGCACCTATTGCAATAAGATATGGCACTTCAGGACCAAGAATTTCTTCATTATCTTCTCGAGGCTTGAACGGGTCCTTATTCACATCAAGTGATCGAGTGACCATTGGACTACTCAATGAATGTGCTTTGTCCATATAAAATAGTTTAAGAACCTTTTCTGTATAATTTGACTGATGAATAAAAATTCATTTTTCTAAATGTTCAATTTGTAAACCGGGACAGAACTTTGTCTTTCCAAGATCTTTCATCTCAAATTCTTTTTTCAAGTTACCTATTGCTTTTGGAAGCTCTTCAGGAGTTCCAATAATATTTAAATCGTCAACATATACAGCAATTATGGCAAACTCAGATCCAGATTTCTTTATAAAAACACATGGACAAATTGGATCATTTTTATAACCTTCTTTTATCAAATATTCACTAAGGCGATTATACCACATGTGTCCAGATTGTTTTAATCCATACAAAGATCTTTGTAACTTAATTGAATACATTTCTCGAGAACTTGTATTGCATTTTTCTGGCATTTTAAATCCTTCAGGGATTTTCATATAGATGTTATTATCAAGTGAGCCATATAGGTAAGCTGTGACTACATCCATTAGGCGCATATCAAGTCTCTCATGCACTGCCAAACTAATAAGATATCTAAAAGTTATTGCATCCATCACATGAGAGTATGTCTCCTCATAATCAATTTCAGATCTTTGCGAAAATCCTTGTGCAACAAATCTTGCTTTGTACCTTGTGATTTCATTTTTCTCATTTTTTTTCTCACAAATACCCATTTATAACCTACTAGTTTCACACCTTCAGGTGTTTGGACTACTGGTCCAAAAACTTTACGCTTTTCAAGTGAATTCAATTCTGCTTATATTGAATCTTTCCATTTAGGTCAATCATCTCTATTTCGACATTCTTGAACAGATTGTGGTTCAAGATCCATATTATCATTCATAATATCTAATGCTACATTATATGCAAAACTGTAGTCCACAACTATTTCATTTCTATTTCATCTTTTTTCAGAACTAACATAATTTATCAAGATCTCTTCATTTTTACCATCTTTGGGTATTTGTACTTCTTCAGAAAGTTTATTTATGTTAGTATCAACCTTCTCAATAAAATCATCATTATTATTTACAATTTTTCTTTTTCGATGATTTTTATCCTTAGAACCAATAGGTCTTCCACGCTTTAGGCATATTTGAGATTCATTAACAGATTGTCCTTCTAGGACATCAATACAAATTGGAACATTGACTGCTGGTATATGAGATTTTGTTACTCGTTTTGGATCAGTAAGTGCATCTGGCAATTGATTTGCTAATTTTTGCATATGGATTATCTTTTGAACTTCTTGTTCACAATATTTTGTTTTAGGGTCTAAATGAGATAATGATGAAGTATTCCATGTTATTGTCTTTTCCACCTTTTTATTTTCTCCCCCTAATGCTGGGAATGTGGCTTCATCAAAATGACAATTTGCAAATCGCGCCATAAATACATCTCCTGTTAATGGCTCAAGATATTTAATTATTGAGGGAGATTCATATCCAACATATATTCCTAATCTCCTTTGGGGCCCATCTTAGTACGTTGTGGTGAAGTAATAGGAACATATACCGCACATCCAAAAATTCTTAGATGAGAAATATTTGGCTCTTAACCAAAAGCCAATTGTAACGGAGAGAACTTATGGTAGCTTGTTGGTTTAATACGTATAAGTGCTGGTGCATGTAAAATGGCATATCCCCATACTGAAGTAGGGAGTTTGGTCCTCATAAGCAATGGTCTAGCTATTAATTGAAGGCGTTTAATAAGTGATTCTGCTAAACCATTTTGCGTGTGAACATGTGCTACAGGATGTTCAACTTTTATCCCAAGTGACATACAAAAATCATTAAAAGTTTGGGATGTAAACTCACCAGCATTATCAAGACGAATTGTCTTAATTGGATGATCTGGAAATTGTGCTCGTAATCGAATTATTTGAGCAAGTAATCTCGCAAATGCTAAATTGCGTGATGATAATAAATATACATGTGACCATCTAGTAGAAGCATCGATTAAAACCATAAAATATCTAAATGGTCCACATGGCGGATGAATAGGTCCACATATATCACTTTGAATACGCTCTAGAAATGTAGGTGATTCAATTCCAACTTTAGCTGGTGATGGTCTTATAATTAATTTTCCTTGAGAACATGCAGCGCAGAAAAATTCATTTCCTTGAAGAATCTTCTGGTTCTTCAATGGATGCCCATGTGAATTTTCAATAATTTTTCTCATCATTATTGACCCAGGATGGCCTAATCGGTCATGCCAAATAATAAAAGTATTTGGATATGTAAACTTCTTGTTTACTATAAGATTTACTTCAATTGTACTAATTTTTGTGTAGTACAAAACAGAGGAAAGTGCAGGAAATTTTTCTAATACACATTTCTCACCTAAAATAATGTTTGTAACATTGAGATATTCTTGATTCCTCTCATTTATAGTCTCAATATGATATCCATTGATGCGAATATCTTTAAAACTTAATAAATTTCTATGAGACTTTGGAGAAAATAATACATTATCTATGACAAATTTTATTCCTCTTGGTAATAATATATTGGCTCTTCCGGAGCCTTCAATTATTTTTGTGTTACTAGATATTGTAGTAACAATTACTTCACCCATTTTCAAAGAAGAAAAATATTTTGCATTTTTAAGAATAGTATGTGTGGTTGCACTATCCATAATACATATATCTTCTTCATTTGTCTTGGATTCAATCAAAAGCGGTGAAGTATTCATTTGTTTCTTGATTGAAATAAAACAAAACAAAATATATCAGAAATATATTAGAAATATTATTAATTAATAGGGGAAAACATTACATTAAGAAAATAAAAAAAATACAATAAAGTAAAACAAAACAAAAAAAAAACACACATAAAATAAATAAAAGCTTGCACACAAAATAAACTTTTATGATGTCTTGATATTTCTTAATCAATTTTCCTTTTCAACTGGTTCAAAGAAATCAGTCATATCCAAATGTGTTATATCAACAGAATCATTATTTTTAAAAACACAATTGGTCTCTATATTTTTTTCCCTTCTCCTTTAATGATGCTTGATAAAGCTCAACAAGATGTTTAGGCGTACGACAAGTACGTGACCAATGTCCAGTCATTCTACATCGATAACATTTACTTTATCCACTTTTCACATTGTCTTGTTTTGCATCATTGTTATCCCACTTCTGATGGTAATTTGTATTTTTAGAATTGAAATTATTATTGTAACCACCATTATAATTATGTTGACCACGACTATAACTATGACTACGACCACGACCGCGGCCACAACCACGACCTCGACCACGGCCACGTCCACATCCTCTTACATTTTCATTATTATTACATGTTACAACATTCACTTCAGGGAATGGACTAGAACCAGTAGGACGTGTTTCATGATTTTTCATCAATAGCTCATTATTTTGTTCAACCACAAGAAGGCATGAAATTAATTCAGAATATTTTTTAAAGCCTTTTTTTCGATATTGCTGCTGCAGGAGCACATTTGAGGCATGAAAAGTAGAGAAAGTTTTCTCTAACATATCATCATTAGTTATTTTTTCTCCACACAATTTTAATTGAGAGCTAATTCTAAATATTGCAGAATTATATTCGCTCACCGTTTTAAAATCCTGTAATCGTAAGTGCATCCAATCATAACGAGCTTTAGAGAGAATTACTGTTTTTTGGTGGTCATATCTTTCCTTCAAATTTTTCCATAAAATAAGTGGATCTTTTATAGTAAGATATTCGACTTTTAGCCCTTCATCAAGATGGTGACGAAGAAAAATCATTGCTTTTGCATGATTTTGCATTGAAGCATTATTTTCTTCTTTGATAGTATCTTCAAGACCCATAGCATCTAAGTAAATTTTAGCATCTAATATCCATGATAGATAATTCTTCCACATAATATCAAGTGCCACAAACTTAAGTTTTGTGAGATTTGACATCATGAAACTATCATACAAATAATTATATTAGATAAAATAATAATAAAGAAATAAAGAAAAATCATGAAAATAAGAACACAAAATCACACCATAATAAGAACACAAATTGAATCCAAGACCCAATAACAAGATGACATTTGTTAGCATCAAAAAAATATTATCTAACATAAACAAATGAATATGGGACACAAAAATTCAAAAATTGTCCACATTACTTCAAAAAAAAAATGTGAATAATTTTTATCAATATTTGGTATAAAAATTCAATCAGATCGTGCAATGCAAATATAAATAATATTAATATAAATAAATGTAAACAAATGTAACATGATAAAAGAAAATTTTGCATGAATGAGAAACCGAAAAAAATATTCTCGTGATTATTGTAATATACAAACTATACAATAAAAATAACTTAAAATAATTAACAAAATCAACAATCATAATTAAAATAACAACAAACTTAAAAAATATATATATAATCATGATTAAAATAATAAAAAAAATAATCATATGCAACAATCATTTTATTTTGTACTTGCAATATTTAAACAATAATATATTAAATCCAATTTAAAATAATCGTGAGATATAGCAAATAATCAATAAAAACAAATGACTAAATTGTTTATGACTCTAATATTATTTTGATAATATCATTTTTTTTTATAAATATAAATAATTCATTATGATGGTAACAAAAGATCAATGAATAAATAAAAGTATAAAATTAAAATTTTGAGAGAGTATAACTTACATATATTTGAGTGCTCAAAAGAGAATCGTGCTGATAACGTATTATGAAAATAATATATATATATAAAGTAAAAGAACACAAGAATAGAGAAGAAGAACAACAATAACTTTGTATTACTTTTTGGTGTATCCAATAATGTTAAAAGTCCCTCTATTTATAGGATAGGATTAACATAAGTTACAAGACAATTAACTTATGAAATCAATTACAATAAAGAATATGTAACCTAATGTAATAAAGGGATGAGTTATAGGATTCTAAAGATTATGAGTTATAGACATCCATTATAATTTATTCATAATAAAAAATAAATAATAAGATATTGGTATTTTAAGTATTTAACTGTAGGAGTTGAAAATAGAAGGCAGTTGAAGGTAGTTTTTCTTCATCTCTTGTAGTCCTAGTTTTATCTTTCTTTTATAATATTTCATATTTTCGTTCATTGTCAATTGTTGGCGTGGCAATTTTGACTTTGAAGGTCTACTGATTTTACTCTACCACGTGATGATTAAACCGTCAATGTATTTTTTATTTGATCATAAACCACCAATTAATTATAATAGAAAATTTAGACCACGTAAACTCCTCAACAAAATTATTATTTTCTAACCAACTAGGTGGAAAATGAATCGGATTGAATAGATCAAAATTGAATTATTTTGAATATGGGTGAATGGATTTATATCTTAAATTAATCTTTGAAAAAAATTTTGACTTAAATTATACTTTTACAAGTATGTATTGAATTCAGATAGATTTTATAAATTATGCGTCATATTATATTTTTCAATAAATTTTCAAAAAATATACATTTTATTAATTTATTTTAAATCAAATAAACCGTATTCTAAATCAAATAAAGTAAGTTAATACTTTTTTTTTTTTTTTGGCCAAAGAATTCAAGTAAGTTATACTTAAAAATTGCATTAACATATTGTATTGATTAACTTTCAATGTATCTTGCAAGTAACATAACATGGTAAGCACCTCTTTTGTCTTCTATTCAATTTTTAGGAATTGAGACATAATTATAATTTATTTTCAATTTAATTTAATATTTATTGAGTTCAAATTTCCTTAAATTCACAAATGTTATACCATATCCATTTCAAAATATTAATCATTTAATATTTTAATATATAAATTAAAAATTTATTAAATTGTCAGAATTTTAAAGTGAAAAACACTAAAATATCCTTTTTTTTATTTTGATTTAGAGAAATGAAAATAATTAATGCAAATATTTAGTAGAAGAATAGATAAAAAGTAAAATTGAAAAAAATAATAAATACTTTCTTAAAATCCTAAAATGACAGATAAATTGAAATATTTTTTTTTAAATGATAGATATTTTGAAAGGGAGGGATTATATATTTTTTGTTAATTATAAAATGAGGGTAGTGCTATTGTGAAAACTACAGATGTTCAGAAAACCGTTCAATCTGCCTAACCCAAACCAATCTGCAATCAAATCATGGTTTGATAAGTGTCTTGTATTAGGTCGATTTGTATTTTTTTTGTTATGTTTCGAACTTGAAGACACGTGACAAATACTATGATATGGGTAATACACGTAACTACCAGTACCCGTAATAAGGTTGACATCATATTAAATGATAAAATCACCACATAATAGGACTATGAGCCTACATGTGAAGCAGATCCAAATAAATATCAATTCAATTCAAGGCCACACTAGGCTAACATCACTATCATCTCAAAAAAAATATCAATTAACATATAATTGGTTTCTGCTTAACAAAATCATTTCTTAACTCAGAAAATATATAATAATTGATAATAAAATAAAATATAGATTTCAGATGTAACATTGCGGAGTTCTAGAGTACCAATACAATTATGCACATATTATTTACATAACTCAATACTTAATAATATAGAATACTGCCGAAAGGAAAAAGGCAGTTTAACTCAAATCAAATCCCTTCATAAGCTCATTCCACCACCTTAAAAATAAGTTGAATAGGAATGAACATTCGACTCAATGAATAATACTAGCTAATATATTAATCAGGTGTCCTATAAACAAATTTTTAATACTCGTGTTGTGCACCATGTCACAGAGATAAACAAATCACACAAACAAACAAGGATGAGATACAGTTCACAGTACCACACTAATCATCAATATGGGGAGCCGATCCTCTTATCCTGGCTCTCTTAATCCAATAAGTTCTCTTGTATCTAATGGACCCAATCGACACTGGTTTGTACCAAGCAACTTTGACTCGATTGGTAGTAGGCCTAGCAATGAGCAGGCCCACCCAGTATCCACCAGTCATAGCTCATCTTCTCAATCTTATCACAATCATATCCATAAATCCTAAGTGGTAGTGTATCTTCTCGATCTCTATTTGTCAACCACAATCATTATGCAACAACGAATGTCAATTCATCGACCATAATCACATGTTAACATGCATCTATGCAATAATAATGCATAATACACACGCACACACACACACACACACACATATATATATAACAGTAAATGCAGTTACATGAAAAGAAAGAATAATATATTAAAGAGTATCACTCACCTAGTTAACGACTCATCCAACTGACTATCCTTGGAAGTTCGACCTTTGACTACAGAAGGATACTAGAGACATCGACTCTGAATAACAAATGATATTATCAAAACACTAATGACTCACTTATCAAAAAATAACTAAAAAACTATTGAGATTATTGCTAGAATTTTGACAAAATCTCTCCTACAGTAAGACATTACTCAATAACAACAGAGAAAACAAACACTTCAAATCTAATCTCAACCATCCGCTCAACTCAATATAACATCAATGAGCCCTTTTGGGTCGTCCCATCTCATAATCAACTCAACAAGAAGCATAACCAAAATCATAACATCGTCAATTACTAATTAAATCTAATAACATAATTCAAAATATATAGCAATCAAGAGATTCAGATTTACCCTGGCAAATTTCGATTGAACAAATGTTAAGAAGTGTACTGGAACAATGAAACAAAGCTACTGGATCTACTCATAGGTTGTCGACGCTAGGATTGAAAAACCATACTCACTCACTGCCACTCGTAGTTATCTCACTGGAAAATGCCTCGAAAAGTTCGGCTTCTAATTCTTTAATCTCCTCTTTCGGCGAGTCTTAGGGGGCTTGGTAGGTACCAACTTAAAGCTCTCACCACTGGAAATCGAATGGGACTAGAATCGTAGGATTCTACAGCCGAAATCGACTAGAAAGTCGACTTGAAGATTTGACGAAGGCGAGCCTTCTGTCTTCGCATGCGCCGCTATTTGTCGCCCAATCGAGGTGCTACTGCTTCCTTTGGAGTCACCGGATGGTGGGCTAGCTGCTGGAGGTGGCGGTGCAGCCCACCATAGGCCAGACGTTTGTTCTCTAACACCACAGTCTCTCTCTCTCTCTCTCTCTTTATTTCTGTTCTCCCTGTTACCAGCCATCCGATTAGCTCCCTTTAACCAATCAGATGGCCTAACTTCTTCTTTCTTGTTTTTAAAAAAAAAAAAAAAAAAATATATATATATATATATATATATATATATATATATATATATATATATATATATATATATATATATATTATATATATATATTATATATATATATATATATATATATATATAAAATAAGCCTTATAATATAAAATTAATCTTTATAAAATTTTTCATAATTGATAATTAAATCCCATTAAGTATTTTCATAAAAAAATATTTTCAAAGTTGAAATCTCAAAATATATAAAAATTAAATAAATGGATAATGGATAATTAACTTAACTTATAATTAAAATTAAGAATATTAAAAATACTAATAATATTAATATCATTACTTCAATATGACCAATTATAAGATTTTTACTTAACAATTACCTTTTTTCAAAATAACACCATAATATTTTCATAATAATATATAAAAATATTCTCTTCAATTATATATACATATATAATATTTAAATAAAATTACAATTAATAATACATTTTCAAATCATAAAATGTATACAATTAAATAATATATAATTTCAATTACGCCTTTAGTAAGAAATTAATTAAATAATATATATTTGTACCAAAATAGAATTTTATAAAATAATTGAAAATTCAGGGTATTACATTTTCAAACTGCATTTTGTAGATTGGATTGAATTTTTTATTTTCTAATATGCAAGTCGACCCACAATCCGCACTATATATATATATATATATATATATATATAATTATTGAGACTTATAGCGTGATTTTTACGGATTGATATTCTTTATTTAATTTATTTGCTAAATAAATTACTTTATTTGAATTTAAAAGTAAGCTAAATTTGTTTTTTTTTTTAATATTGAAAGAAAAATTTTTTAATTAAAAAGTAAATATTATATAAATAAATCTGCATAATCTGATCCGTACTTATAGAGTAGATTGAGTTGGTTTTTTTATTTTCTTGAATTAAGTTAGATTGAAAAATTTTTAATCCGTAATATATGGATTTGATTAAATATCATATTAAAATCGCACCAAACTAGTCCTCAACACTCTTATTGGAAACCAAAAATTATAAAGTATATAGTTCATAGTTTTTTTTTTTTTTTCAATTAACGGCAATTTTGTTTATTGCACTGTAATTTTTTTTTTTTATTATTACGATTGAGAAAGGGATTCCAATTCAAATTTTTATTCAAATCTATTTGCACTTATGATTTAAGTTACTAATCAGCCTCGGGATTAAACCTTATCATGGCTTTGGTTAGAACTTTTTTTTTTTTCGATTCAGCCCAAGCAATAAAGAAATTCGATTAGTTTTTTTTTTTTTTTTTTTGAGTAGGGCTTGAGATTTTCTCTAAAAAATTGAGTCAGTTTGATCTGACTATATATTAAAAAATACAATATTAGGAATATAACTCATAACTTTTATGTTTTAAAATCAATTGAGTAATTTTATTGAATTTATGTTAAAATATATTTATATTTTAAAATATTTTCTACTAAAATTTTATATACAATATGTTAACTTTTTTCTTTTTAATTTACAATTTTCCTTTTATTTAAAAATAAATTATTGAAATTGTGGATATGATTGGATCAAGTCTAGAAATATATATTTAAAAATGATGCGAGTGTAAGAGTTTATGCTTAATCAATTGAGTCATACTTTAATTTACTTTAATTTAACTGCAAAATATTTGTAAAGTTAAAGTTTTAATAAGAGTAAAATTAAAGTATGGTTTAAAAAAAAGAGTGAAATTAAAGTATAAATAAAAAAATGTTTATTTAATTGAAATATAATTTCATCAATTTTAATAAAAAAAAAAATATGTTCAATTAATATCAAGATACTAAAAGAAAAAAAAAAAAAAGTGTGCTAATTTTCAATTGACTGAAGTTCACTTTTTGGCTTTTTTCCACACAAAAATTTCAAAAAGAAGTCTTCCCACCGGCCCATTGCCTTTTTTCCATTTCTCCTTTCGGCTTTTTTTCCTAAAACGATGTTTAGTTGCATCTAAATGTGCCGTCCAAATCTAATATTGGCCAACCAGACGCTTTGACAATAAATTCAGACTGATTAGACGTCACCAAGCATGCATTTTTTATTTAGTAGCAAAAGTGCCATTATGCAGGGAAAAAAAAAGGTTAATTGGTTAAAAAAAATATTCATAAAATGTTTTAATATTATTTTTTTTTATCAAACTATTGTAAATATTTTATTATCAATTAAACATTAGCCGATACTAATCTCTCACTAGATGAATCTAATAGTAATTAGGTGTACGAAAAATTCCCTCTTTTATAAATTATGTTTAATCCTTTTATTTTCAGTTTCTAAATTTAAATTCTACATTTTGAGCAAGTAGATTTTTGCTGGCAAGTATTTTTTTAGTGTTTAAATCACAAATATTTATAAACCATCCAACCTGTAATCAAATTATAGTTTAATAAATATAATGAATTAAGTCAATTTATATTTTTTTTACACTGTACTTTGTGAATATGAATTAGTTAAATTTTTTATTTTTAATCTGTAAAATAATAAAAATTAATTTTAATCTGTAAAATTATTTATATTAAAATGAAAATAAAATGACACTATATCACCTATTTTTTGCCCTTCATTATGCGGTTTTTTTTTTAAAATAGTTTTGGAGTTTTTATTTTTTATATTGTTGGAATTTGTAATGTAGTTTTTACATATTGATTTTTTTCATTTAATCTGTTTGCTATGTAAATTATTTTATTAAAATTTAAAAGTAAGTTATTTAATTTATTACTATATTTTTACTTTTTTAATATTGATGGCGACCCACGAACCAAAATTTATGGTATAATATATAGTATTTACTTTTACTTTATTTTTTACTTAAGTTTTTCATATTTGCAGGCTATATAAATATAATGTACTTGTATATATATATAAAAATTTTTTGATATAGAAAAAAATATTAATAAAAACAATCAATTAAGATATATAAAAAAAGAACAAAATTAGTATTTGGTAAATTTGAGGTAAATGAAATAAAATTTATAAAAATGAATAGAAATTATATCAATCAATCAATAAAAAAATAGTGTTGGTAACATATTATAATTGTAATGAAAGAAACCAAAAGTAAAGCCAAATCTAAAAATGAGATTGAGAAATTGCTAGTTAAG